>JANEYF010005701.1:0-135724 GCA_029963845.1 Rhamnusium bicolor | reverse complement strand
TATATAACATATATATATATATATATATATATATATATATATATATATATATATATATATATGGGTGTATGTATTTTTATATATATATATATATATATATATATATATATATATATATATATATATATATATATATATATATATATATATATATATATATAAATATGAATAAATATATATATATATATATATATATATATATATATATATATATGTATATATATATATATATATATATATGTATACATATATATATATATATATACATATATATATATATATATATATGTATATATATATATATATATATATATATATATATATATATATATATATATATATATATATATATATATATATATATATATATATATATATATATATATATATATATATATATATATATATATATATATATATATATATATATATATATATATATATATATATATATATATATATATATATATATATATATATATATATATATATATATATATATATATATATATATATATATATATATATATATATATATATATATATATATATATATATATATATATATATATATATATATATATATATATATATATATATATATATATATATATATATATGTATACATATATATATATATACTAAATTGTTTTCCAAGTATACTCCCGCGTAGGTGATAGGCCCCGGAGAGGGACCGTGGTTGTTCGAACGACGTTTCGGCAGGTAATCTCATCTGCCATCTTCAGGTTCTAACAGATAACTGCTTACTGCGGCTTCTGGTAATCGAACTGAAATGACGTTTTCTGGATCTGGCAGTTCTTTATATACTTCTACCTATGTTACGCTCTGCTGCTCTCGACACACTCCGGGCGTCACGGTCTGCTGCACCCATCTCCCGATTTCGAGCGCGGCTTCGTGTAATCGGTCCTGTTCGGGCGCGCATGCGTGTGTCTGTGCTTATGTCACGGTCTGTTGCACCCATCTCCTGATTTCGAGCGCGACTCCGTGTACTTAGTCTCATTAGATTAGCTCTGGTTGGTTCCTCTTCGTGTGTTCGTTGCGTTATGTTTCTTGCTTCCTCCTGGACAGCAGCATGTAATACTAGAGCAGGCTTCCATGTGGTAGGCAGTTTTTGGGTGTCATCTCGTGTATTTAGATTGCGTGGTCTTTTCTCTATTTCTATGGCCTCTCCGATGATTCTTGACTTGTAATGTTCGATATTGGCTAGTGTTTTTGTTTCCTTTGTCGAAATCAATCCTATGTCCTGTAGTTTTGACATGTTGAGCTAAAGATGATGTTCTCTCGTCTTTTTCTAACAGCGTTTATGTGTCTTCTGCGTCTTGCACTTATTTTTCTGTTGGTCTGTCCTAGCTATGATTTGTTGCAATCTTGGCAAGGTATTTCATATACCCCTTCACTTTCTAGATCAATTTTGGTCTTTGGATTTCGAAGAATGGTGCTGATTTTCTGTTTGGTCTTGGAAGTTGTTTCTATTTTATGACGTAGAAGTTTGCTTATTTTATCCGTTGTTCCTTTTTATGTATGTAAGATAGGCTTTTGCTATGGGTTGTTCGGATTCCTCTTCGATTTCTCGGCCGAGATGGTTTTGACAACTTCTGTATTCTTTGTTGTGTGAACCCATTCTTTCGCAGCGCTTTGTGAAGAGTTGACATTTCTTCTTTGAGGTTGTCTGCCATATGCTAGGTCTCCTGCGAGCGTGTGACTAATGTCTTTACTACTGAGTAGTTTAGTTGTGCTGGATGGAGATGTGACTGTGCATTTGGGGGTATCTTGTCGGTGTGAGTGGCTTTTCTATAAACTGTGTGGCCTAGGCGGGAGTATACCGAAAACGAATTTAACATTCACCACCCGCGAAAACCTGAAAACAACACATATATATATATATATATATATATATATATATATATATATATATATATATATATATATATATATATATATTTATATATATATATATATATATATATATATATATATATATATATATATATATATATATATATATATATATATATATATATATATATATATATATATATATATATATATATATATATATATCATTTGTTCGCAGACGATACAATTATTTATATGGCAGAGGAGAGCTTACATAATATTTGATAGTGTTCCTTGAAATGTTGGGTCAGATATGTAATATTTTTCTAACTGGCTGCGTCGGTTTCTTAAACCAACATCAGAGAATTATTATATTACTATACTATTATATTACCTAACTTTAGTTATTGCAGTACTGTTCCGTATCTTGCAATTCAGGGTGACTTGTATAGGGTTATGAGAATTATGTTGAAGTGTATGTAATATTTATACTAGAGAGAATCCATACATATATAAAAGCTCACAAAAGGTTTTCTTCTCCGGTTCCTCAAGCGGCTACCGCTTCACCAATTTTGATATATATTTTTTTTTTCAATGAAAGGTCTCTACCCTCAGATGGATCATGACACATTTTTATATTTTTTAATCACCAATTTCATATGTAAAACAACATAAACAAAAACTAATGCACGTTAGCGTATGCTAAGCGCGGCGTTACTTGAAGCGACCTCTACCACCGACCACTTAAGAAATGGAAATAACGCATCTTAGCCTGCTTGGCTTATTCTGTGCCAGTGTGCTGTTCGGTTATTGTTTATATTCGAGTTTTCAGTTACTTTGCTGCAAACAGGATTGTTTAATTGTGACTTCGACTTTTTACTTGCTTTGCAAATAGGAATTTAAGCTAAGTATTTTTAATTTAGTTTATTATTTTTATTTGTTTTTCGGGATAAACCTATTTTAAGCATGGAACGACATGTTGTTCTTATTGTAGGTGACGGAAATTGTTTATTTCGTTCTGTTTCGCATTGTATATTTAATAATAACCAACATCATAGCGAGATACGCATGCAAGTCGTCGAAAAAATTAAAAATGAATGGGAATATTATGAAGGTTTTATTGTTGGAGATCCATCATATCGGTTACCGATTACAAATTCCGCTGAATAAGAAAATTTATTGTCTTTAGATGGCGAGTTCGCCGGCCATGTCGATTTGCACTGTATTAGTCAGCTGTTTCCTGATCATTTGTTTAGAGTGTATAGAGATAATAATAATAACGAAACTCTTGATTATGGTACTGGAAATATTTCTAATTTACTTTTTTTCTGGTAATGTTGATGCAGGACATTATAGTGTTTTAGAATTTCGTCCTGTCACTAATGATGCCGATGTGGAAAACGCACTCTGCAATGTTGTGCAACATAATATTTCAAAAAAACGTAAATTAAGAAAGACGTTGACTGGCGGCAGGGAAAGGAGACGCGAACGCACACAAAACGTCTAAAATACGAAAAAAAACCTGCTTTATAATTCAATATAGATGTGCCGTTTCTGATACTATTTCAAATGTAACTCCATTCAACTTAGGTAACTTAAACAACATATGTACATATTGCTCTGGCCGGTACTTTTCATGTGAAAAAAATTCGGCTGGCTACTTTGGTCTTTGTTGCTGTAATAAAAAGTTCAAATTACCGGAATTTCGGATTCCTGTTAAAATGGAAGAATTATTTACAGGGAATGACGAGATATCGAAAAATTTTCGAGATAATATTCGACAATATAATAATGCTTTGTCGTTCGTGTCATTCGGGGCAAATATAAAATTACCTTCCGGATATGGTTCGTATTGTTTCAAAATTCTTGGTGTAGTACATCATAACATTTCGTCATTATACCCTCAAAATGGAGGATGTGCTTCTTATGGACAGTTATACATTTTAGACTTTTTCGAAACCAATCAAATTAGACTTAAACATGCTGCGAACAGTTCCTTAAGAAGAGACATTCTAGAAATACTAAATCGTGTCGTAAATCAATGTAATCCTTATGTGATGTCATATAAGACAATGCATCAGAAGATATGTGAAGAAAAGGAGTTAAGTAGCTTTAAAAGAAAATCGTGTACCTATTAATTTGGTAATGCGTTTTTATCACGAACACAAATCAGATCCTCGACGGTATAATGATCCTACATGTTCTGAAGTTGCAGCTGTTTTTGAATCAGCCGACGGTGCTCCACCTTCTCATAGACATATTGCTGTTTACGCACATGACGGTGGAATAAGAAATATAGATTTTGACAGTATGCATTGCGATCCGATGTCATATGTATTAATCTGGCCGTGCGGGGGAACCAGGATGGCATATTTCAAAGCCAACTGTAGGAGAGCGCAAAACTAAAATTCGCCAAAATATTTCTATGCGAGAATATATATCTTACAGACTTATGGTTCGAGGTTTAACTCCTGTAGGAGACTTCAATCCAATAATTAATGCTGGGAAGTTAACGCAGCAGTTAATTGTTGATTATTACTGTCGCATCGAAGGCGACAGATTGAAATTCATCCGTAACCAACAGGTGAAATTGCGAGTAGATACATACGTTGGTCTTGCAGATGCTTTACATGTAAGGGCCGACAACGAAAACTTAAAGGCTGGACGTGTTGTTATTTTACCTTCATCGTTTACTGGCAGTCCTCGAAACATGATGCAAAATTATCAGGACGCAATGGACATTGTAAGAAAATTTGGTAAGCCAGACAATTTTTTGACGTTTACATGTAATCCTTTATGGCCTGAAATTACAAATAGCATACATTCTTATGAAACTGCTAATAATAGGCCAGACGTTACTGTTCGCGTGTTTCATGCAAAAATAAAGGAACTCTTGCGTTTAATTAACCAAAAACAAATATTTGGCGAAGTACTAACATATTTGTACACTGTTGATTTCCAAAAAGAGAGGTTTACCTCATGTTCACCTAGAAAAGTCTAAAATGTATAACTGTCCATAAGAAGCACATCCTCCATGTACTACACCAAGAAATTTAAGGAGGTGCTGTAACATGAAACTTTCGTCACTCACTTGCATTTTCCAATACACCCGCCGTCGGGTGTTACGCTAGTACTATGTTAAACGTGTTAGGATGGATGAATATAAAAAAATTATGTTGAAATCAATGTACTAATTTTCATACATGAAATTAGACTGCTATTTAGGAGAACTTTAATTAGTCTTTTGAAGGAAGTTATATTACATACAATGTTTCCTTCTAAATTTTGTTTTGAATTCTATGTTTTATGTATGTACACGCTCATCACGCAAAAATGTCCTTTTTTAAAATAACTTGGTTACTTAAGGTGCAAAGACCTTCGTTAACTAATTTTTTCACAGAATCAAAATTTTTAATAAAAAAAAAACAATTGCGCATAGTGTTTAAGAAATATGTCATTTTAATTTGTTTTTTTTAATATGTTTTAGAATATTTCGATTTTCCATAGTTTTCTGATTTTAAAAATACTAACATGTGTAATTTTATCGCAAACAGTTTTTGAGATATTTAGATTTTGGTATTAAAATATCGTTAATGATTTTGTTAAATGTGGTGTGCCTTTGAAAAGAAGAAGCAGAATTAACCATGACGGTTTTTCAGAAACATTAGTTTGACAAGTAACTGCAACTTTATTTCAGAAATGCATCTATTTTGTTTTCAAAGGCAGTACGTTTAACAAAACCATTAACGATATTTTAATACCAAAATCCAAATATCTCAAAAACTGTTTAAGATAACTTGACACATGTTGGTATTTTCGATATCAGAAAGATGAGGAAAACCGAACTAATTTAAAATATACAGGGTGTTTTATTTAAAAAACCAAAGTATGATGTCATATTTCTTATACGCAATGCGCAATAATTTTCTTGATTCAAAATTTAGATTCTGCGACCAAAAGTAGTTTTTGATAACTTCAAAAATAACCAAGTTAGTGCAAAAAAGGGCATTTACGGGAGATGACCTTGTACATATACAGTATACTTACAGGGTGTTCCGAAAAGATTGGACATCGTTTAGCTGCAGGTGTTTGATGTTAAACAAAGTTAATTTAACACAAAAAGTAGGTGTTTTACTTTTTTGTTTTCAAGATACAGGGTGATAAAGTTTAAATTTTGTATTTGTTTTTTTGTCTTTATTTCAGGGACTATAGCACATTTCGTCTTCAAATTTGATAAAGATATATATATTAAGTCGATAATTGCAATGGTGGTATTGCCCATATTAAAATTTATAGAGGGCGCTAGTCACAGTACTTGTCTGTGATACTTTTTGAGGTTAGGTTTTGGAAATTTTCTTTCAATTTGTTTGAAGCCTAATTAATTCTCTACAAAAAAATGTATATTTGTTGAAAATTGATACAGTGCACTCTTTTTGAGAACTACGCAATTTACAAGTATCCTACACACCAATTTGATGAAAGTTAATTGTATAGAAAATCGTATTTCACTTTAATACGCTGCATCTTGAAAACAAAAAAAGTTAAATCCCTACTTTTTTGTGTTGAAACAACTTCGTTTGACGTCAAAAACCTATATCTAAGCAGTGTCCCAACTGTTTGAAACACTCTGTGTATGGTTAAAGCTGGAACTGTCTTGTTTAATTTTTAAGTGACGTAAATTATTATATTGACTTTTTTAATGTGTACGTACATATATAGAAAAGTACTAAATAAAGGATATCATGTTATTTATTATATCACCGCTAATTATATAAAAATATCATACAATATTTTGATTTATCATATTATATATGTACGTTTGCTAATAGGAAAAGAACATACATTTGCTAAGACTTTGGCTTCATAAGTACAGAAAACATAAATTACTAGTTTCAAAAATACAATTATCCTGTATGGTTGCATACGTTTTTATGAATATTAAAATTTCATCTTGAAATTTTAATTTATAATAACATTCTGAATTAAATATAATGTCCTTTCATACGTGTACAAGGACTCGTAAATAACGGTGTAAGAACCTCAATTTAGCAAGTCATAGAAGCTTATTTTCTCTGATTGTTACCTTTACCCTAAATTTGTTATGCATTGGTCAAAGGGATCCCAGCTCTCCCAGTTTCAGACTCAACCAGGTCCAATAGTAATTTGAACAATCTCTTCATTAATTTAACATGAGATATATAACTGAACAGATGTCCAACTGATTTATGTAGAACAGAAATGTATCCGCAAAACATAATGGTATCTAGTTCCTTTACAATTATACCCAGGGTAATTTTAAATAAAAAAAATATATTCTAAGTATCTACAAAGTAAAAATACAGAAATAAGCTTTTAGTTTTCTAATATTTGAAATAAAATTGTTGAGTTTAAATGGAAATTTTTCTATCAATGAAATTGGCAAAAAAAATACATAAAAATTATAAAGAATTATTATTACTAGAGTTGGCGCAATGAGATTAACTGCAGTGTCGTTACCTTGAAGATGTAAAATAAGTACAGGGGTTAGAAATAATTAACTGCACTTACTTTTCATTTCGTCCAAATTACTGGTTCATTATAGGCCCGAGCAAACACAGGCATCATTAATGTATCTTCTAGTACTCTCATTTAACGACCTCGCTTCGATGTGAATATTGCACTGTATTTTAAAAATGTACGTTATGCATGAAGAAATATTATATTCGCCTACGCAAAATTCTGCTAGAGGTAATTATCAAATTTTAAAATTCCGGATTTTTCCTTAAAATGTCGTTAAATTTCGCTAGAACATCGGAGCCATCCCCTAAATTTTTAAAGCCGTATTTACGTAATTCACTATAACAAACGATTTAGTTAAGGATAAATTGTTATCTTTAATTCTTCTAATTTTAATCTGCTTCAACCTGTGGATTTTCAATTTGCTGCTGACTTTCTCTGATAGATTTAGACCTTTTGGGGTCGAATTTAGAAACGACAAATTTTACTTTGAGGAAATGTTTATTATAATAAAAAGCTTCCTGCAACCACATCCCCCATTGGCTTTGTAAAATTCTTTAACAAGGTTTCAAGATTTCGCAAACATCGTTTTTATATTTGCCATTAATTTGTTGACATGCGAATAGCTAATGCGATTTTTTTACCACAAGGAGAATGGCATGAAGTAAACAGGTTAATATGCAATAAATTAGAGAAAAACTTTTTTAGTGATAAACAGCATTGCCTCACTGTTCCATCATACATTAAATCGGAAAATTCTTTTAAGAATTTACAAACATAATATACAAGTGGCCGAGAAAATGGCATTGCTCACTAAAGCGATACGTGCGTTTCCATGACGCGATAGCCAACAGTAAACTATCTTGAACCAGTCGAGAGTGTCGGAACCTTGACTTTCTCGAGTCTCCATTCAGCCGTGTGCCACTGTGTTAAATCGCATTGCGCCAACTGTAATTATTACGTTGAAATAGTATAGTGACCCTTGTTTATATATATATATATATATATATATATATATATATATATATATATATATATATATATATATATATATATATATTTCTTAAAATAGTGGGGTAAAGTCGGCAGAAAAAAGGAAATCGAAGTTTTATTTAGTCGACGTTTCCTGTATTCTAAGACATCCTCAGGACTCTGAAGACAACATGAAAAAATTTGTGCAGTATTACGAAACATCTTAATTTAACCACAATTTTTTTTTATGTAGTTATAAATTTTTTTTGTGGTTAAATTAAGATGTTTCGTAATACTACACACATTTGTTATGTTGTCTTCAGAGTCCTAAGGATGTTTCAAAATCCACGAAACGTCGACTAATTGAAACTTTGGTTTTCTTCTTTCTGCCGACCTTACCCCACTATTTTAAGAAATATATGTAATTATTACTATAAATAGAAATTTTGTTTTCGTATCACTAAAACAGTAATTGAGTTTGATTTTACGATGAAAATACACAAAAAAGGTTACATCAACTAATACTTAACACAGATTCGTGTCTGAGAAAACAGAAGAGGATAAAAATTGCTAAATATTTTAAAACTTTGGTATTCTGTGAAGTAGCTCCTTTAGGAAGCATTTCAGCGCTTACGTAAACTTGTAACTTTAGCCTTACTTTTGCTCATAAAATCTCACCTGGAAGTTTGTACAATCCTTTATGGAATGATCTATGATGAATCGAGTCAAAATAACGTTTTTCAACCCACTTTAGCAAAAGTTGAGATACTGGGGGTAGGGATACTTGAAATTAAAGTAAGCAAATGGCAAGTACAATATGATAGGCGCGAATTGTAATTTTGCAACAGGTTCATTGTATTTGCAGAATTCCAAATGTTTTGAATGACCAGTGCAGTAGGCGTACGTCCCTATTTTAATTCTTTTTTTACTTGCTTTGGGTCGCAGACCATGCAACCAGTTGCCATAGAGAATAACTAAACATAAACCAAAATTCAAAAAAATGGGAAATGGTGAGAAGGACAAGTATAGACAGGGACACACACTTCCTATCTTGGGGTCGGTCGATGAGGACATGTAACTCTGACAATGCGGGAAAGGGCTGGGTAGACAGGGAGAACTAACATAAGGAAAGACAAGATAGTCTACAGTGGCCCTTATTTGTCAAAGTCGGAAATTTTCATATACTAACCTCTAAAATGGTTCTTTACCATGAAAAAATAAATCCTGCAAATTTCAGCGAAATTGATTAAATTTAACCTGTGCCGAAATAGCTTTAATACATTACAACGTTGCATTGTAATTGCCAGCCGCCACGTGCCGCGCTGCACGACTCTGCACCGTAGGTTGGTGAAACATGATTCATTGTTGTTTACTTCGACTATCAACAATTTCAGACTTGCATTAACGCAAATGTCTGCCACGTTACGGAATACCGACATTGTCTTGATAGTCATATATAGTCATACTTTGTATTGATAGTGATAGATTTTGCACTAATTATTGAATAATGTAAGATAGTTTTTCTATGCGCGTGTTATTTGTCATGGCTTCATCTTCGAAAAGAGCTTTGCGAAAAGATTGCGAGGTATTTTTAATAGGAAATTATTCACCTCAAATTATTGGCAACAAGTTACCATCAAAGAGAGAAGTGTTAAAAGTTTTATTTTTTATTTTGCGAGAAGTAAAATTGACGTTACAAGATGGTGCACGTTCAGCGATTAGGGACACACTGTTGTTTTGGGAGAAGGTGAGAATTGCAACCCAAAGTGAGAAGAACTGTATGCCAAAATTAAAAAAGTTGCACGTAGAGTGGCGAGATCTTCAAAAGTATGCAAAAATGAGTCGAGAGAAGAAATCTGCGAAGCAATTGGAGAAAGAAGATAAATTTGTTGATGAACTTGACGATCCTTTTGATATCGCTGCGGAAAATGTCTTAATTACAATTACGAACCTACAAGATATCGAGTCTTTGAGAAGACAGCGAGAGAAAGGAAGACCAGGATACATGTATGGTATTGATAAATAGCTGGCAGAACAGGAGACACGGTCGTTTGAGAGTGCAGAGAAAACCAAAAATTATAAGAAGAGAAATTATAGCGAATTGTATGAACTGAGTGAGATTTATAGAATATTTCCTAATAAATCGTTTTGTATTACAACTAGACCCTGATTTACCTAATTTCTTGATTTTTGTCAATAGGACAGAAAATAGAATTAATGACCACGAGCGAAAGTGAAGAAGACGTTAGAGATAATGGGCAAGACGTACAACCAGCTGCATGTGTAGTTACTCAGAAAAAAATGCGAGGTCGCCAACAAATAATCACTGAACGTCTAGCTTCTGCTCTTGATAAGTGTAAAGTGAGTGATCGGGAAGCTATTCATATTATTTCAGCTGTAGCAGATGCCTTGGGACACGATTTAAATGAATTAGTTTTAAACAGAGCGTCTCTCCAATGATCTCGTCGTGAACTGCGAGAGAAAATAGTCGAAAAAATCAAGAATGAATTTAAAAATATCGATTTGAATGCAGCAGTAGTTCATTGGGATGGGAAACTTTTACCAGCGTTAACGAGTCATAAAGTGGTTGATAGACTTCCTAATAATTATCAGCAACGGGGATGTAGAACAGATTCTTCATGTTCCAGCGTTGGAAAGCGGTACTGGCAAATCTCAAGCTACGGCGATTTTTCATGTTTTGTGTGACTGGGGTTTAGAAGAAACAGTGAAGGCTTGTTGTTTGACACTACTGCGACGAATACCAGTAAACAAAATGGTGCCTGCGTTCTTCTGAAAGGGTTATTAGAAAGAAAACTGTTATATCTTCCCTGCAGGCACCAACCACATTTTTGAAATAATTTTAAGAGCGGTTTTTGAGCTTAAAATACCGGGAACATCTGGTCCCAATGTTGCATTTTTTTAATTTTTATCAGGAGTTGAAGATGGAGAAGTATGCGAAATTTTCAACGACGAGAAATCTTCCTTAATTGATTACTTGAAGACTTTAACGAATGTTTCAAGAGGTGATTATAAAGAATTTGCAGAGTTATACATAATTTTTTTAGGTGGGGTTTCAAAGGAAAATGTACAGTTTTATTATCCAGGGGCAATGCATCACGCCCGCTGGATGTCAAAGGCAATTTATTCGTTAAAGATTTATCTATTTAGAAATCAATTCAATTTAAGAAGAATATCAGTACGAAGAAAGCACTTCGTGACGTTTGTATTTGTATTGTGAAAATTTATGCAAAAAATTGGTTTCTATCTCCGCTCTCAATTAAAGCGCCGTAGTCTGATTTGAATCTACTTAAAAATCTATATAAATATCGGAACATTCATGAAGCAGTATCTAAAATCACTTTAACTAAATTGCGCAATCATTTGTGGTACTTGAACCCTGAGGCTGTTGCCTTGTCTTTTTTTGATGATGATGTCTCTTTTGAAATAAAAGAAAAGATGCGTCAAAAAATGAAGGAACTAGAATGTTCAGAAGATTTCAACGATGAATCTGATAAGAAGTGCACGTTATATAAAAAAAATATTTACAAACGTTCAGACCTTGAAGAAGTTAGAGAACTGGACGAATTTACTTCTCCCAAGACAAAAATATTTTTCACTCGTTTTAACATAGAAACATCTTTTTTCGAGAAAAGTCCTTCCGAATGGGATGCAGATGAAGACTATCGACAAGCAAAAACAATTGTAGAAAAAATTAGAGTTACAAACGATACAGCAGAAAGAGGAGTCAGATTGATGGAAGAATACAATGATAAGTTGAGCTCAAACGATGAAAAGAAACAGTTCATCGTAAAAGTTGTATCTGACTACCGAAAAAAGTATCCAGACTCCAAAAAAGTCTACTCTGTGTAAGGGTACTTCTTCAGATAAATAGATTGTGTCAATGCTGTATAATTCAATAACGCAATAATTTTAATTTTGTTTTTTTTTTCTAATTTTGTTATTACAATGGTTTATATTTTGTTATTTCAATAAAGAATCAATTCGGTTGAAATTTTCAGGTGATCATTTTTTCATAACAAAGAATGGGTCTAGGGGGTAGCATGCCAAAAACATAAATAAAAATAAATTGCCCATATAAATAAGGGCCACTCTAAAAGACACAGTACAATTTTGGTTTCTTTTAAAAAATTAATAATAGTATTATATCTTCCTTGATTCATTTCACAAGTGTAATGAATTAAATGGTTATGAACATTACAAGTTTAAGCAACATTTTTGATCAGCTTAGTTGAGGTATCTTTATATTTTTCATTCACACAGCCAATGAATACGTGGTCAAGGTCTTCTACAACGTTAAAGTATTGACAATTATCTGAAGTAAAAACTTTCTTGGGTAAGAGAAAACATTGTGTCAAAAGTTGTTCGGAGTATCAGTATAAATTAACGTGTACCTGGTAGGGTTTGTAAAACAGAATTTTTTTCATAAATAGAACTATTTACTTCTTAAATTAGATTTCAGCATTATATGTCTTATCATTTATACATAACTCGTCCTGAATTGGAGCGATCCTTTGCCAAAAAATCAACCTGTTCATTATACTGTAAGCCAATATGTGCATTCACCCAAACAAAGTTAACATCCCTTTCAGCAGATTTATTTCGAAATTTTCTCTTGTTTATAATTTTAGATACGCTACTATTACTCTGAAGTACAAGATGCTTATAAAGTAATGACGTAAATTTTCCTTTTCTAGAGTATTACACATATTGCGTACATGACTTGCTAATTATTTAAACGTCAACTAATTTTTCTTCCGTAACAGTTACATAAATATAATATAATTATTCATAAAATAATCACGCTAAATACCACTTTTGGTTTAGAATTTCTTGAAAAACTTGTTTTATATGCTTAAATTTTCGATCGGAGTGATGCATGATGGTTGAAAAAAATTGAACTCAAATTACTGGTTCTTAATTCATGTTGACCTTGTCCAATTAATAGACATTCGTAAAAGATTTTTAGAAAATAGACAACCAAAAAACTGTATAAAACACAACAAATAAATGTTACGGCGAAGCAAGAAATCCAGTGAATATTAGCAATCACTAGTGAAAGCTAACAATTACTTATTGCACTAGTAAATGTGAAAATTTTAAAAGAATACATGACATTTACTGGTGAATGTTAACATATAAAGTTTTATTATTTATTGGCAATATATAGAACGTCTGCTTCTTTGATGGCGAAAAGAGATCAAAGTCGCCGACATTTTTTTATTTTACATAAACATTATATTATACAAACATTAGTAAAAGTAAAACCATAACATTTTGATGTACATATACCGTGTGTCCAATTCGATACTTACCATTGCGATTTCGGAAGCCACAAGAGCTACATTGTCGGTTTAATGGGATAAGTTTTAGCAAGTTTTATGCTGAAATTTGTGATTTCTCTTTTTTGGATGTAGCCAAGAAATCCTTGATCAAGCAGGTTTTAGGCTTTTACATTATTAGGACACTCTTTGGAGACTAGTATTTTTGTGTAGAAATGAATGCTCGATATTCTTTTGTTTTCGAGATATCCGAGGTAACTGTTATTTTTCTTATGGCAGCCATATTGGATTTTTCGTTTTTCAGATTATACTTAAAAAGAGCTTTCAAATGATATGTCACATGTTGAGGAAAAATTGTTCTCTTGATAAAGAGGATTTCTTTGTTCAAATTTTTGAAACTTGACAATTTTATGACAAATAAAACATTAATGATAGTCCAAAAATTGATATTTTTAGAAAATTGTACAAATAAAACAATTTACAGTAGATTTTAAGTACATAGATAATAATTAGCCGCGGTCTAAATAAACAACTTCCTTATCTCTGGCTTTACAAAAACTTTTTGAATTTCTATGGGCTACTATTTTGTTTCGTTAAGTAATGGATAACTTTTCTTACATTAGTCACTTTAAAAACAAATTTCCCTCGGCATGTGATACATCATCTAAACGATCTTTTTAAGCGCAATCTGAAAAACAAAAAATCCAATATGGCCGTCATAAGAAAAACAAACGTTACCTCGGATATCTCGAAAACAAAAGACTATCGAGTGTTTGTTTCTAGACCAAAATATTAGTCTCCAAATAGTGTCCTAATAATGTAAACATCTAAAACCTGTCTGACCCAGGATTACTTGGCTACAGCCAAATAGAGAAATCACAAAATTTTCATTTTTTGGAAAGTCTCAAAAATGGTTTCAGATAGTCGTGATATCTTAACGGATTTGAAATCAGCATAAAATTTGCTAAAACTTATCTCATTTAACCGACCTTGTAACTTTTACCGTTTCCGAGATCCAAATGGTGAGCAACGAATTTGGGACACTCGATATGTATAGAGTGAAAGTTGTAATCAGCAGTTACTAGTAGAAGTAACTATAGTCCATTCATTTCAAATAAGCACATACAAAATTCTAGCAAAGGTGTGCGGTATTATATAAATACTTTTTGTGAATTTATAATGCAACGCACGCCTATGCTAGAGAATTAAGGTCGACAAAGGGTCGCTGTGCGACCCCAGGTAAACAGTTTTTTATGTGCTCATATGAATGAATGGAGTATAGTATATAATATACATATAAATAAACCAATAATTTTCGAACCATCAGCAAAAACCGAGACATGACAAAAAATGGGTCGCGTAACTCCACTTCTTAAACTTACACTACATGCAAAATGTTTCACTAACTTTGGAGCAAATGTTAGGAACCTTAGTTAAGCTCTATTTTAAATTTCATAAATCAATTTTTATTGACTCTGTACAAAAAAATTGGCTGCTTTTCACTAGTGACTACTGACATTTGATTACTTTCACTCTAAAGGTACGTCCAGACCAAAGGCGCCGCGCTGCGCCGCGCATTTGCGAACGTTGCAGCAACATCCATTTGATACGGAGAACTACGCAGCTCTCAGTCTACATGTATGTTGCTGCAACGTTTGCGAATGCACAGCGCGCTTGATCTGGAAGCACTTTGATGTGTACATATAATTAATCCTTATATATTTTAAACTTTTTGCAGAAGAAATTCTCACTACCAGTAAATGTTAATTAAAAATTAAAACCATATTCAAATTCCATATATTAGTAACATTATATTAGTGGTTTCATTTATAAAATAAAAAGAATGCGTCTAATAACTGACGTGTGCATCTAAGAGGCCGGTACTTCTAAAATCAATTGTGTTTAGATTTCGTCAGATCTCTTCAAAATATGTTTCATGGATACAAATGGGTATGAAAGAAAACGCAAAAAGAAACTATTTCTACTTTTCTATCATCATGGCTTAAGGGCAAATTGTCATTGAGAAAAATTGGTATTATTTCCAAATGAAATGAAAGAAATTAATAAGCGAAAAGAAATAAAGCATCACATTGCTGAAACTTCATTATTTATAAAAATTAATTACAAGCGTTTATTTAAAGAAAAAGTGAATAGAGAATCTGTACAAATTCTGAGCAAAATTATATAAAATATAAATAAATGGTCGTGAAAATTTCTTCGAAAGTTGCAAAAAAATTATAACTATTTCAATCTAATTTTAAATTTATTTAATAGATGAGCTAGTTAGTACCACAGTTCCAAAACAGTTTCTATAAAATGGACTGGGTTACAAAACTATGTGATTAAAAGAGTATAATGTTTTTGCAAAGTGTTTACAACATATTAAACTTTTGCATAAATGTACTAATTTTGTCCACACCCCTTTACAACTTTAACATTATTAGAGTGTTGACGTCATAAAAGAGCAATTCTAATTAGTTTCACTTTAAATGTTAGAAGAGAATGGTTTACTATTTTGTAAAAAATATTTACCTAAACCAGGAAAACATTAAAAATATTTTAATGTGAATATTCTGTTTTATTGTTTAAGGTGATTTCAAATGAAGTTATTTCAGTTTTATTACTTTCCACCTGTAGAATAACTGAATTTTATGAGTCTATTGTACCTATTCTATAAATATTGTTCTTTTTTCCAAAGTCACAAAGTATATGTATAAACATGTGTCTGTTGGCTAGTCAATCTTTCTGTAATCACGATCGCGAATGTTTCGAGATACTTTCGTCGACAATTGGTAGATGTTATACCATACATCATAATAAATTCATAATAAATTGGTAGCTCGGTCAATAAATGGAAACAACAATGAAAACGATTTCCCATAATTCAAAGCTCTCTCTAAACGGGTGACAGTAAAGTTTGATTTTCAAAAACATTTGCAATATAACTGGATCAGCATGGGGATTAATTTTACTGAATATTTTAAAAGCATCCTCTTGAACAGAAGAGTTTCTTCTGCATATACAGAAACTCATATCACTACCTATTCATTTGTAGAAAGGTAATAATACCCGTGTACTTTTAAAAAAAAATATATTAAAAATAATTCAGAAAGCATATCACATGAATTTGTTTTCATAGGATTACAAATTAACTTTGAAGGTGTATTTGGTTCGTTTATAATCCCTACTTAAAAAAAAATCATAAATGTATGTTTCTTTTTAATGAAAATACTAACAAAATATTTATTTAATCATATAACAATAAAGTTGAAGATTTGAAATATATTGGAGTATTGTATTTGCGTGTCTTAAGTTTCTAATAAATGTTCACGATTTCAATTAAATTTTACTGAAATAGGTATATAACATCCAGAACTTACCAACTAATAATAAAAATTTTGTTACGAAGCTATAAAATTGACATAAATTCTGTCCAAACTTCATCTTGCACAACAGTACTATATTAATTGTTCAACAAGTAACACTCATTATAGATGATCTAAAACTTATAATTATTGAAGGTAACATTTAGATAAACAAATAGTATTAATTTCATTATATTTATAAATATCTGACACCACAAACTTATCAGGTCATTTATTGAAAACTTTGTTTAAATAAAGAATACGTCAGTTGTCAAAGCACGTTCGACGATAACCAGCAAGGGAGGCGTTTATGGACTGGCTTGCGAAAGCGTCGCGATGCTACTGAAACTAGTATTAGGACGTCTGTTTTAAAGGAATAAGTTGCGCAGGTCTGGAAAGTTTTACAAATTCAACAATGAATATTAAACTTGTTAGGAAAATCGCATTATATTTTCTGTCTACTGAAAATTTAAACATAGTATGTACGTTTGTCTTGTAATTACTTCATTATTTTTTGAATTATTTATCTACTAATTTTGAGGCGAGATTATTTTTCGATCGAGGTAATCTGTTTTTATCTTTTGATGATGTTTTATATTAAAGTAATCTTCTTTGAAAGTTTCCTTTTCCTTTGCCTTTAATGTCAAAATCATATCGTGTTTATACATATAAAATATGTATTTTTGAGGTATTTCCAATTTCATTGCATGCATCGCGCACAGGGCGTCGTGTTTTTGTTTTTGTGTTCAGTATCAGAGTCGCTATTTTATTCCGAAAAGTTGCTGATATCTATACAGAAAACTTAGAATTTTATTAGCAAGAAAAATTATTAAATTCCCCTTTCAGTACATCTATTTCGCATAAAGAGAGACATACAATTTAAATTTAATTTAACTTTATGCCTGAATGAACTGAACTTCAGATTACCCTAATAGTGGAGTAAGAACGAGTTAATAGGAAGGTTACTTCACACTTCTGCTTATCTTTTAGTTTAGTCAATCATAATGGAAAACATTATCAAGATAGTCATAATACAACATTATCAAGGTAGTCATAAATGTATCTATTACCATGAATATGCAGACGGAATTTTTAAAAGCTTTCGCAGGCTAGATCATAATAAGTTACTTTATAAAGTACTTTATAAGTACTGCACCTCCAAAAATTTAATAACTTTTTTTACTTCTTTTCTCACTAATATATCTCATACGTATCTTATAATGCTTATAAATATGTCGATTACACTGCTTTTTCTGGAGCTCCTTAGGGGTCTCGATCCCCTTCTTTCATATATATAAAATAGGGATGCAAATTTCGTGGAAAAGTAAAATTAGGATACGTTCCACGGACATGTCCGGACTATTCCAAACTAGCCGAAAAAGTTAAATCTAATCTCAAAAATAAAAATATATCAGAGATGGCAATTGATACAACCAATTGGATGGATTTGAAACCTAAATAAATTTAAAAGTGAAGAGAAAAAAGTTGTGTTTGATTTACACTCCTAATATCTTATTATTATTTTTCTATCGTCTTACTTCTTTTAACGTTCAGGCGGAGTTTAGCATATTACTATTCCACCACTCAGCAAGGGCAAATACATGCAACAGCCATTCCCTCTGACATTTGTAGCTGAGACTTAAACTCAGGAGAGATAGGCAGTGACTAGCCGTGTTAATAACACTCTAGCCAACTGTGTTACCGAGTATTTAAAAACTCCATTACACATCCATGCTCTAGCTAGGAATCGAACCCGGCATTCTTTGGTCTCGAGTCTAACGTATAAGTACTGAATCCTTAACTTCAATTTCATTCCCGGCAAAAATATATCCCCTTTGCCAATTTTCTTGTCATTACTTGACTTTTACTTTATTACACAGTTTCAATAAATAATCAGAAAATATGTTGCTGTTCTTAGTACTCATAATTTTAACTTTGAAATATAAACAAGTGTTGCCAGATTGTCAAAAGTGGCAAACTTCTTTAAGTATTTTATTTTTATTATTAACTTTAATAACTTTTAATATTAAATAATTTACTTGTTTAAACTATACTTATTGTTACAGTACTTATACTTAGCCAAAAACAGTTTTAGTTTTATCGTCAAGAAAGGTAAACATATCCCTGAATATAGCTATAAATTGCACATTTTGGCAAATCTGCTCAAACTTTACAATCGCTATTTGCGAAATTTACTGCGCATGCGCATCCTATTTTTCCAAGTTGAAATGTACCTCGGACTAGTCAATAGTGATGGGCATAATCTGATTTCAATAATCGAAAAGTCGGTATTCGAAATATTTCAATAATCGAATGATCATTCGCATGATCGCTCGAATGTTTCTAGGGCCATATGGGAGCCGAGAACCGAGAATGATGCGCAGTCGACAACCACTCACGTCTGGGGTGGGGTCTAGGTTCTTTAGGATTTAGAAGTTTTACTTTACTTTATGGTCACCTGACTCATTCACTCGTGGTTGGCAGTGTTGGTTTGGAATCTCCCACAGTCGGAATATTTTTATTTTTGTATATGTTTTATAATAGACTAAATTTTCATTTTCTATATAGTCAAATAAATTTTAGTTTCTATTTTTTATTAATAGAATGCATCCAGGAGCTAAAAAATATATTGTTTGTGGAACTATTTCAAGAAAACACAGGATAATACAGCGACATCCAGTATATGCAAAAAAGTGTTGAAGTATTTTGGAAATACAACTAATTTGATGCAAGATTTATTAGGAATTCATCCCATTCAATTTCAACAAGATAAAGAACATCCACACGAATCTGAGGTCGCAAGTGAAAACAATATCGCAGTTACTAATATTAATAGTTCAAATGTTCGTTTAGGTGAAAAAAGAAAATTATCAGATTCAGAATCACAAACTACAGGTAATTCTTCAAATATAAACAATAATAATACCCCATTACTAAATGAAAATCCAGGTCCGTCTGGCGTTTCGAAAGAACCACAATTTTCTCTACATCGTCCAAAGCAAATGATACTTTATGGCGCCAAGAACCAAAATAAACTTTCGGCAAATGTCTTTGGTAGCTAAAACACTTGAAACTAATGTGTCGTCATTATAAAAATACCAGGTAACCGTGATATCTGTTATATTATTTTCCGAAATCCAATTATCGGTTATTGTTGCCACGTTGTTAACATCACTTAAAATTGCCCTAAGATTTGAAGCCGTCTTTGCATAAGCTTTAGGTAGAATTTTATTTGATATTTTTTTCTGTTAAGTGGTTTATATAGTGGGTTTAATTGATAGGAATATTCTAAAAATCCTTTATTTTCTATAATATTTGATCGACACCTGCAGCCTTATGTGGCGCATACATTAAATCTCAGTGTAACTGATGTTCTGAAGGAAAATATACTATTAAGTGATATTTTAAAAAATACAGAGCCTTGGTAGGCCATATTAAACACAGCGTTCTCACCACAGAAAAACTAAAATTGACAACAGCAAATGAATTTGCCAATTTTAAAGGTGAAGCAAGATGTTTCCACAAGGTGGAATTCTTGATTTATCATACTGGAAAGACTTTTTGAAGATCAAGAATGCTCTTTGTGTTGTAGTGTCAGAACTTCCAAAGGTACCAGATTTCTTAAACGAAAATGAATAGATCATATTGCATGATTCCGTAAAAATTTTAAAACCAACCGATGACATGATCACAATTTTATCTGCAAAAAAATTATCCCACTGTATCATTGGTAATTCCATTATTTTGAGGATTTCAATCCGCCTTAAGAAATGTCAGAGCTGAAACTGAAGGTGAAATACTAAAAACTAAACTGTTGGAAATCATAACGCGTAGGTTGGCGGGTACGAAAGTAATAAAATTGTTGCCAGCCACATTTCTTGATTCCAGATTCAAGAAATTTGCTTTTGGTCCGGAAGACAATGCTGCTAACGATTAGAAATGGATCACAGTGGTACTAGGATATTCTGTGTCTAACAAAACTTCCACACCAGTGAGTATAGAAGAAGAAACTAATTCAACCGAATCGAATACACTAGATATTTGGGAAGATTTTGACAAAAAATAGCTAGTATAAAAAACACTTCAACGACTACAACTATGGTGATTATAATGGTACGACAGTATTTAGAAATGCCTCTTCTTGAAAGACCAAAAAAATCCACTCGAGTTTTGGTCCAAACACAAAAATTTATTACCAGAAATATATGAAATGGCAAAAAAATATGTGTATATTCCTGCCGCCTCTGTACCATCAGAGGATACTTTCGAAAGCTGGTCAACTAACGAGTTCCAAGAGAAACAGACTCTTGCCTAAAAATGTAGAGAGTGAAATTTTTGAATTCTCAAATATAACATGATATGTTTCAATCGCTGTAATATTATTTTCAATTTTTACTCTTTACTGTTTACCAATGAATTATTGTGATATTAGGTTCTTTTATTTTTGTTTTATTTTTGTGATGTGAAAATGAAATAATTTTGCAATCAACGCATGCATAAACCTTTTCATTTGTTGCTTATAATTTATTTTATTATTACTAAAAAGTTGTTTTTTAGAATTCTCCTTCATTTTTATATTTTCTATATTTTTATTTGTATGTTCATAATATAGTCTATTTTGCGAGTATTAGTTATGTTTTTCATTCCTGAATCCTGACCTGTTCCTATTCTAATTCTATGAAATGAACCATCCCTGTCTCTGAGCGTGCGCTGTGCTACACTCACACGCAACGGCGCAACAGGTAACCAACGATAATTTATTTTTTAAATTTTAGTAGCATGGCCCTATGCGTGGAAAGAATTCGAGTATTTGAGTGACGCATTTCGAATGCATTGCAATTGTATATTACTGCGTCAGCTGAATTCGACTATCGAGGTTGTGTTGTGCGTGAATCGAGTGGTGAATATCATTCGATTTCTTCCCCAGTAATCGAAATGTTCCGAATATTTCAATAATCGAATGATCGATTTATTTTTCATTCGAATGATCCCATCACTACTAGCCAACTTTTCAAAATATGTCTGATGGACTTTTCCAATGGAGTGATCTTACCCCACATCTTTAGTATCAAATAATGTGGTTGCGTGCTGTTTACTTTAGGCAGATGATCACAGGCTATTTTCAAGGACTAAAAGGCTAAAATTTCAAAAATACGCCATTAGTCGGTTACAACTTTTACAATTTTAATGTAAAAGAATATATTATGTACATAGCTAAAAAATCTGAAATCACATATGATTATTATATACAGGATCAAATATTAGTTAGATAAATTACATTTAAAGATCTAGGTATAACTATTGATAAAGGACACTCATTTTCCTGTCAGACTGAGAACATAGTGACAAAAATCTACAGAGCTCTAGGCCTTATAATACGAAATAGATTCTTCGTTCCTCGTGGGTTACTCCCACGTCAATATGGAACAAAGTATGCATGGAAGAGTAGAGAATGGCATGTAAAATATTGGATCTTCTTTTGCTGTTCGTAAAACATCATGAAACTACAAGAGTGGGCACAGGATAGTTAAATGAAGCAAAAAGTGCCAGAGAACAACTATGTCTCATAATCAATAACGGACGAAAAGTACGACGAGATGTTTATGTAGAGTCAGATACTGAACCTCAGCCTGATCACTTGAAAATCCGAATCAAAATTGCCAAACAACGAATTTTGTTTCAGCAGCAAGTCGATAATCCCCAGCACGGTGTTTTCTATAAGTACATAGAAAGACCGAGTTATTCAGCAATCAAATATTTACCTTTTTTAAGGCCAATTATGCTTAAGTCGAGGATCGAGGCACTTGCTGATAAACATATCACCACGAAGGAGGCGGAAGTACGGACCAAATATCGCGATCTCCGGTATGAGCTCCAAGTGCTGTACCCAGGATACTTGGTCAAGATGACCGGTGTACGACGGGATTAAGCCTACGTTGTTGTCGGAAACTAAGATCCTTCCTGTCTGCCAAATGTCAGCCAAATGGTTGGCAAAAATACAGAAAGGCGGTTATTGTTTGTAAATTATCTTTGTGCCTTGAATCATATTCATGAATTTTTTTTCTTTTTGGCAGAGCGGAAATCCTTCATGGACGCTTGGTCTAAAATCTTGACTGGATAGTACCCGAGTCCTACCGGCTAAAACTCCTCCCTCTTTCGTCCCACCACTCTGAAACCACGTTAGCATTACCTTGAAGTGGTGGTGAGTCATTTAGTTATTCTCCAGGTCTCCTCTAGTCTTCATCTTTAATTTTCAGAATGGTACAAAGCATGTTACTAACAGCTGTCCAGCTGTTTTCATCCTCAAGAATAACATTTACAATATTTCGTGGGTTAATTTGGGCCCCAATAGCACTTTCCGCCGTCGCCCTTTCAGAGAGATATTCATGATCTAAATAATTAGCTAATAACACAGACTTGTTTTTCAATATCACATAATTCATGATATTTTAATTTACATAAAATTCAAATTTCGTACCTTCGTTACACAAACATTAAACATCCGATAAGCAGGGGTGCTGTTTCCCTAGTTTATACCATACCTTAAATGCGCATAATATAAATATCACTGCTACAGTGACTTGACAGATATCTAAAACATCATAAACAAAATTTACATAATTTACTACACAAGGATCTACATGATATTCCACTGTAAATTACATTCAAAATATACCCCCAAAATTTTCACAAAGTTTAACAGGGCAATGTTCGGTATGTTTATGGTATATAGATGGTCAATCATATCTGAATTTATTTTCTGACTTAAGAACATAATTAACATAGTTCTGTCCACATTCATGTACTTTATACATGTGCTCTTTAGTAAAAAAATAAAATGCAGAATTTATTTTACCAATCAATGCTCTGGAAAATGGTTTAACTACAACCAATTTTCAACAGCAGAATAGCGTTGAAAAATACATTTCTCAAGTAAACAAATTTTGTATACCTATTAAGTTTTATATTATGCAAAAGCATTAAAGTAAACGCTGAAGCCTGGAGCCGCCCCTGGTTTGTTTTGAATACGCTGATATGTAAACATGCTAATTGTTGTTTATGTTTCGGTCATAATAATCAGTGTATCTCTACTCGGTGTTACTTATTTTTATATTATTGATCCCAGGTACTAGGTACTATCACCACAACTAATCATATTAGGTTTGTTTCTACAAGTACATAAAACCGTTTGAAACTATCAGGCGTCTGCGCAATCCAGATTTGGCCGTTCTTACAACCCTGATTTCAAATTGTTGGGTGTTCTTACAAATTTCCAAACTGATTTGAAGCGGTTTGGTGACTGCCAGAACAGTTTGAGGATTGAAAGGAAACTGTGAGTCAGGCGCATGCGTTTTGATAATTTTGTTGGCCATTACCCCGTGGTCAAAGTTTATTCTTCATATTTATGTATTTATTACTTACCCTCCATATCGTTTACCTATAAAATTGTCTCTGGCAACATAACATTAACAACCTAACAGAACACCAAGACCAAAACAAAATTTGAGGTTATAAAAAAAATAAGCGACCTTCTTATCTAGTTATACTGGTTGCATAACTAATACTTGATGTTCTAACAAGCCAAATTTCAAACTGAATGCAAACCATTTTAAAATCACGCATGCGCTATTGAAGTAGTTTGCAAACCATCACAAATTCTTTGTAGAAACAAACCTATTATCATGTGAAAAGTGACGTTTACTTTTAGTAAAATACATGCGATATTCATATTTTTATATTAATACCAATTTTTCAGATGTTCACTAATAATGACTACGAGTACACTAATACAGGTTGTAACTTAAGTACATTAAAATATTTTAGGTTGGTATTCCTTCGCTAATTTTATGAAAGAAGTTCATATTGACAGGTGCCTAAAAATTCTTCGTCTTGAAGATACGGGGTGTTTAAATTTCCAAAAAAAATATACTAAAAAAAAAAGTAACGCCCTGTAGAAAATTAAACAATTTTTACTTGTGCAGAACTATAACATTTGCCAAACTTAACGAAATAAATGTAATAAAATCTTTGTCGACCTTCAGTTGTGTATAGTTCTCTAACATAGACGCATTATCAATACACAAAATATATTTATATAATACAGCACGCCTATGTTATAATTTTTTATGTGCTTATTGTAGATAAATTGACTATAGTAGGTAGAGTTGCCTAACGGTGACCACTTAGTAGCGTCACATATACGCTCTTGATAATAACACATTCAGGTTGCCGCGGATGATAAACAAATGAAATACATAAAATTGCTCACATTTTGCACGCCATATATCGAGGTCGATATCTGAGATTACGCAGCAGCGAATTTTTGCATGAGTAAAGTAGGTTCTATGTTTTCTGCTGAAAAGCGGTTCCTTTAAAATTAAAAAAATTTTGCATGTGCAGAACTATAACATTTGCTAAACTAAACGAAATAAATGCGTAATCAAGACGACAAAAATAAAACTGCCAAAGCCTGTTTAGTTTAATAAAACTGTTATTTTTTCAATAACGGTGCGAAAATTTGAAAAAAATTTGCTGCCAAACTACAAGAGATATTTAACTATCATGAAATAATTATACTAAATTTTGCATAATTATAAATTATAACAATTAAAAGTTACCTCATCAAAAGTAAAAAATAAAAGGTTTTTCAATAGGGGTGATATGTTTTCAATTTGACATTATGGCCATATTTGAAATGTCAAAATCGTCTGTCACTGTCAGTTATATTCAATAAGGTTTGCAATTTACTCATGGATAGATACACACCTCAACAACGTTTGGAAATTGTCCAATTTTTTTTATCAAAATAATCGTTCCTTTATTGCAACTTATCGTGCACTTTTACCAATTTACGGTCGTCATAATCGGCCCAATGTGCTCACAATTCGTCGAACTGCTGAAAATTTTGATGGTACTTTTTCTTTACACAATGTTTGCGTACCAGCAAGACAAAGAACTGCTCGAAGTAATGAGCATATTGCTGCCGTTCAGGCAAGTTTTGTTGAAGATCCAAATTTATCGATTCCAAGATGTTTTCAAGAGTTAGGACTATCTGCAACATCCACCTGGCGTATTTTATGGAAAGATTTTGGTTTACATCCTTACAAAATTGTTCTCACACATGAATTGCAGCCTCTGGATCATCACAAACGCCGTGCATTCGTTGATTTTGCCTTGGAACACTTGAAAATGATGCTGGTTTTTTTAAGAAAATCATTTTCACAGATGAAGCTCATTTTCTTCTCAGTGGATTGGTAACAAATTGTCATTACTGGTGTGAAGCAGATCCACAAATTATACACGAGAGACCTTTACATTTCGTAAAAGTAACCGTTTGGTTGGTTTTTGGCATGGTGGTATCATCGGTCCTTATTTCTTTGAAAATCAGAACGAAGATGACATTACTGTCAATGGTGAGCGGTACAGGTCGAGAATAAAAAACTTTTTATAGCCTGAACTGAATGATATTGATTTAGTCAACATCTGGTTTCAACAAGACGGCGCTATGTGCCACACAGCCCATGACACAATCAATTTATTGCGTGAAATGTTCGGTGAGGCGATTATTTCGAAAAATGCTAATGTCAATTACCCTCCAAAAGTTGTGATTTAACTTCTTTGGACTACTTTTTGTGGAATTATTTGAGGACATTGGTTTATGCCAATGAACCAGACACAACTCATGCATTAAAATTGAACATTGAACGCCGTATTCGTGACATAAGGCCTGATTTATTGAATAAAGAGTTTGAAAATTGGGTTCATCGGATTCGGTCCTGTAAAAGGAACAGATGTGACCATTTGAATGATGTTATTTTCAGAACATAATTGCATCGATTGTACTTCAGAATAAAATAAAAATTTTTGCTCTGCCCCAATTCCTTGTTGTTTCATTAAAAAAAACATATCACTCTTATTGAAAAGCCCTTTATATAATTAAACAGTAAGTCCGATTATATTTGTTTATCCTGTGTTTCAAATATTTGAATGTTTGTTTGTTTGCAATGCAACATTAATTCAGTAATTATTATTCTAATTATAAACAAATTAATCAATGTTCTAATACTCTGTATTTATAGTGCAAATGAAACAGTGGTTGTTTACTCCTCGCAAATAATATAATTATCGTATTGCGTTGTTGTAATTTACACATTTATATTACTACCTTTGTTAGTCTTTTTTTTCTCTTCTGGCACCTCTGGACGATTGCCCCAAGTGCATCTGAAAAACTGCACCGATTAATAAACTACGGCCTATCGCCTATCCCACAGGATTACTATGCCCTAAGCATTTGAAATGAACTTAAAATGATAGCCTTTTCTACATTTGACCTGCCAATCACTGGGCAGATTTTTAGCAAGTAAGCTGCTACTGGAAATCATTGCATTTGATCCGACTCTCCGCCGGCGTCAAGGTGCAGTTTAGTTTGCTGACACGATAACAACAGAATATATGCTCTTTTGGTCGAGAAGAATCAGTTTTAATAGTTTTGAATTTGCTTGGTGGTTGGGAAAGAATAAAAAATTAAATTCGTCATCATTTTCTTTTCGGCAGTTGGCTTGATGTCTCTGCAGTGATATTATGCTAATTTTTAAGTCTAAAAATTTGAAGGTTATCCTTTCAGCCATGTCAAGTAAGCGGTTTTAGAGAAAGTGGGGGCCATACTGACTCAAATACATGCAGTTTTAAAAATAGCGTAATGGCACTGCTGGAGATTTAAAGCAGCACTAGTATTGTCACTTCATCTCAATAGCTGTACACCAAAAACGCAGTCAAATCCGTCTTGTCCAAAAACCTAGTGCTTCTGTGTCGCAGAACACATCTTAATGGGTTGCCTAAACGGGCCGCCTATACAAATTTGTCCGTTCGCAATCTCATAATTTGTGGTTTATAACATTCAGCTGAATCCCAGTAACTCAGGGAATTAGTGCCTCGTTGAAGTCGTTGTGTGAAATCTAAGACAAGAAAGACCAAGGTCACCTCCGGCTTGTGGAATATTCCGCTAACTCCCGCATTTCATGATAATTTACCTCACTAGAGAAAGCGAGTCTCTGAGAAGGTTATGAGTAACTCGAAATTCCCTAAAAATGGTTTGATTTGAAAAGATCTTTGATATGTTTTTATGTTGCCGCGGATGATAAACAAATAAAATAAATACATATTACCTACAGATATAACGTAGTTTTCATGTTTTCTGCTGAAAACCGTCTCCTTCGTCGGGTAAACATACTACTTGTGTAACGAGAAAATGATCTTTCAACATTTATAGAATATTTGCAAACTTGGAACTCTCCGAATTACTTTCAGGATGTTCCTCTTTTAGACACAGTTTATAAAAACAAATTTTCATATCCCACATTTGAGTCATTACACCGCTTACTCACTCGCATACTAGAGGCTTCTTTTAGAGTTTTTAAGTGATTTTGTACATTATGACTGAGATAAAATATTATTCTACTGACAATGAAGAATTTTTTAATCGTCGAATACTGTAGACGACATAATTGTTGTAATCACATTTTTGCTCCTTCAATTTCAGCATTGCTGAAATGTTTCTAAGCCTCGAGGATCATTTTTGATTCACTCGGATTTAATTTCAGAATAAGTCTTTATTCTTTGGAAATACTACTACTAGAGTGTTAAAATAGGTTGCAACGGAAGTACGGCGTCAAAACAAACAGAATGGAAAATTTTAACACGTTTAAGGGCTTTCATGAATATCTGTTTGGTATTTGCAATAATTGGAAATGCAAATGCAAAACGCGTTAATTATTAATGCATTAACTTTGGGATAACTCCATCGAGTTTCTTCGGCTACCAAATGAAGCGCATGAAAAATGCAGGTTACATGTATTAAATCGGGTATATATTTTTTAGCAATTCTTCAGCTTTAACTATATAAAACTGACGTAGTTTTTCACGAATCACCAAAACACTATATACTGCACTCGATGCGCGTTTCGCCAACCAAGTTGGCATCATCTGGAGATGATTAAAACTGAGTTTTAATGATCTCTGGAGGTGGAGATGATTAAAACTGAGTTTCAATCATCTCTGGAGATGATTAGAACTGAGTTTTAATCATCTCCAGATGATGCCAACTTGGTTAGCGAAACACACGTCGAGTGCAGTATATAGCGTTTTAGTGTTTCGTGGAAAACTACGTCGGTGTTATCTTCACATCAAAGGTTCCAACCCACGTCTTTAAGTATATACCTATTGTGCTGTATCAGTGACTAATATCAAAACTGTGAACTACCAGCACCCATCATATCAAGCGTTTTTGTAACTAGGTCTAGTACAGGGTCTTCAACTCACAATTCACCTAGTCTTAACTTTTTTATTATTAGGAATTGTTTAAAAAATCGATAACTGGCTTGCAGGGTATTCAGAAAGGATGATTCTCAGACTTAATATAAGATGCACCAATTGGAAATACAACACATATCAAAAATGTAAGATTTGATATGTTTATTTAAACGATATGAAAGAACGGATTTATTTAAAAAATAACAAATCACCATCGGAACAATCGATAATGTATTTTCTACATGAGAACCATTATTTTCCATGCACAAATTAAATCTTTTGGAATTTTTCTCTAGAGGTTTAAAGTCGTTATGACACTGTTAGGAAGCAGTTCTATTTCCTCCACAATGTTTCGAAGTTCGTCAGTTTAGTTCACTCTTTAAAATAATTTTTATTTTTTAAATAACCCCATAGAAAAAATGTAAAAGGGTTAAATTCGGACTCCTTGATGGCCACTGATATGTTCCATATATACCTATCCATTCTTTGAAACTATTATTTAAAAAATCTGTTAGTATATTATGATAGTTGCTACACCATATTTGCTAATTAATTTATATGTATGTATGTTTTCAAGTGTCTCATCTATGTACAGGTGGGCAAATTTCGATGTTTTTATAGGGCAACTAGGTAACCGTAAGAGATACAAAAAAATGGAAGACACATTCTCGATCTCTTTTTTTGAGACAAATTCACTGACGAAAACAAAAATTTGCTATCGTCTTTTGTTTTCGAGTTATAAACAAAAGTTCGATTTTTCGACTTTTAGACACATGTCAATATATTGGTTGTTTGTAAAGTTATGAAATAACAACTTTTACATTCTTCAGGAACTTTTTTCTGTATATTATACAGAAAATAAAAAAAAGTGCAATTTCGAGTTATCGCTAAAGTTGTATTTTTTTAGTTGAAAAGGAAATTTTTTTCTCTTTCAAACTATATATATGTGGGGTCGTTTTTGATGTGTAAGTATTTAATAGTGAAAATAATCAAAAGATTATGTATCTACTAAAAAGTAGGTTAATTTTTGCGTTATTATTTATATCTATTCCAAGCAGGCGTGAGTCATCTATGACAGTTTTTATCCGTTTGTCAGTAAATTGTATATTAATAATTTTGTTTCCGTCATAATTACATCCCATTTAATTGTAAAAGTGAATATGTCTTATAATATTTCTTATGAAAATTACGAGAAATATGATATACTAGAATGCTTTATCCAAAGTAATAAGAATTATTATGCTATTGCATCCGAAATATATTTCAATTGTTGTCCAGAAAGAAGACAACCTAATAAAGATATTTTTAAGAGGTTAAAAAAAAATCTCATTAATTGTGGTTTCTTCAACAAGCCAAGACCAAAAAATCAGATATTTATATCTAATTTTATAATACATTACAATTACAAAATAAAAATTCAAATTAAAGTAAATGTTCACACTGATATTCATTATATTCGATACATAAATTACCCCTCTTCATAATACTCCCAACTGTATTATAAACATGAAGATTTGAAATGGAATTCACACAGACTATAAAATTTTGTCTGACTTCATTTGTGTCGGGACTGGTTTTCTTGTATAATTTGTATTTAATGTGGCCCCAAAAGAAAAAATCCAGTGGCGATAAGTCAGGTGATCGTGGTGACCATCTCACTGGTCCGTTACTTCCCATCCCCTTATTTCCAAAATTGGTATTTAATAATTCTGAAACGGTCCTGATACACAATCTTGTTGGAAAAACTGATTTTCTTGATATATCTATGTGATATGTTAAAACACGATTACCATGTTAGAGCACACCAAACACTAAAGCCAAAGCATCCCTGAGATCGCACGTCAACGGTACGGTGAGGGTTTATATCAGACCAATAGTGCTTGTTATGCCTGTTGAAAATTCCTGCACTACTAATGTAGGCTTCATCTGTCCAAACAGCATTTCTAGAGAAGAATGGATTTTGTTGACTTTTTTGACGATACCATATGCAAAACTTCAATCGTCGCTGAAGATCAGTTGGTTGTAGGTGTTGTTTCCTCATTGTATAATAATAATAATAGTTTGTGTGTTCTTAAAATACCCGAAGCTCGATGTCTTAAAATCCCAAAGTCAGCTTCAGTTTGACGACTCGAAATTGAGGGATTTTCAACCGCCACTCCAATTACAGTTATAGAAGTTTCTTCAGCATCTTCAATGTTGTAATTTTTTTATCTTGACTTGTTGAGGAACCCACATTTAATGAGATCTTTTAACCTCTTAAAAATAGCTTTATTAGTTGTCTTCTTTCTGGATAGCGATTGAAATATATTTCGTATGCAATATCACAATTGTGAATAAAGCATTCTAGCATATATTTCTCGTAATTTTCGTAACGCATCTTCACTTTTACGATTAAATGGGGTGTAATTATGATGGAAACAAAATTATTAATATGTAATTTACTGACAAATGGATAAACACTGTCATAGATGACACACTCCTACTTGGAATAAATATAAAAAACGCAAAAAAGTAATCTACTAAAATATCATTTTCGCTATTAAACACTTACGCATTAAAAACGACCATAAAATAAACCATAGCCAACTATGATTCCCATTTTTAAAAATACAACTTTATGCCATAATTCGAAATTGCACCTTTTTTTAATTTTCCCGACGCCACTGTATTATACAAAAAAAGTGCCTGAAGAATGTAAAAGTTGTTTTTTCATAACTTTACAGACAACCAAGATATTGACATGTGTCTAAAAATCGATAAATTGAACTTTTGTTTATAACTCGAAAGCAAAAGACGATAGCAAATTTTTGCTTTCGCCAGTGAATTTGTCTCAAAAAATGTGATCGAGAATGTGTCTTCCATTTTTTGTATTTCTTACAGTTACCGAGTTACCCTATACAAACATCGAAATTTGCCCACCCTGTACGTCTCCAATTCAGACACCTGTGTTCTGTCAGATTTTCCTAAAAAAATTGATAATGTGCTTTGCCGTTGTGTATTCCTGCCCACATTAATAAAGATGAATGTCCCTAATGTTTTATTTCGTCAACAATGTGTTGTCATATACCCACTATTGAATATATTTTCTATTAGCTCATCTAAAAGTGATAAATATTGCTTCGTTTGTCCAAAAAATGTTCTTAAGTGTATCTTCATCTTGTCTATATCGATTTAACAATTAGAAAATGCTCTTCTCTTCAGAAAGTTGTTTTCGTGAAATTTTTTGGATTCTTAGTGGATTTATTGCTTTAAATTATGTTTTCGTAAAATAAAATCTCCACTGGAAAGGGGAATTTCAAGATCTCGTTCAAAATCACTCAGAAAATATGTGACCCTCCATAGCAAAACGTGGTACCGACCTCTAATTGTCGCTTACAAATAATGCCATTTCTAAAAATCATGCCGCAAGTCAGCTGACTGAAAACGCTTATATTTTTTTGTCTCCAAACACGACGTTAAAGAAGCTGCAGTATTACTCATTTATCTAGGGTATTACTGCAGCTTCTGGCTTGTGGCGCGGTTTTTAGAAATGGCTTTATTCGTACACAATTGTTGGTCGGTACCCCATTTTAGTGTGGAGAATCACATGTATTCTATTTTTAATAAAATATTACAATAGCTGCAGTTCTTTATATTCATTTACCGGACAATGTATCTTTTTGTCGTGAAGACTTTTTATATCATTCATTTTATTGCAAATATTTATAAAAGTGTTCTTATCAGTAGAGTTGGCATATCGGTCCGCAAGTCATGGGCGGTGCCTAGTAGAGAAATACCCAAATAAGTAAGCGAGACTTGTTTACTATTTTAGCAAAGACTAACATTTTATTTTAGTCTATTGTTGTGCCTCGTGGTGTGTACAACGTAATTTATTCCTCTCCATTGTATTGTTGATAATTTTATTTGTTATATTTTATTCTTGGTATTAATTTAATAATAAAGTATGTCAGACCTGTCCAAGGGTAAAAAACGGCCATACGCTGACAAAATGAATACATTTGTCAGTGAATTCCCAATTCCAATTCCAATTTAATCGGCTTTATTTCGTATTTTATATACATTTGTAATTAAGGCTACTCTTTATTTTATTTATTTCATAAATAAATATATAAAACAAACAAACAATATAACATGAGGGACAAGGTTGACAAAAACTGATATCCAGCCAGGACGACAATACCGTTCTAGTACGGATGGGCCCTCCTGGTTGCCAGTGTTGTGGCAGCATTTTTCACCTTTTATCATTTTGTATGGAGGCATTTTCGTGCACAGAAACAAACAATGTATTATAATTCACAAAACATAAAAAAAAATTTAATAATTAAAAAGTCAGTTTATAGAGAACATGTGAGTTATTGTATGTACACAGGAAAAATTCCAAAAAAACCTACTTAAAATAATGATTTTTTTTTTATTTTGAAAATAAAAATTGACTACGTCGGCGGTGGGGTTTGGAGTAGGGAAGGCGTGTCTACGCATTGTAAGACGTGAATTTCCAAATTTATTCTATAATGGTGCTATAATAATTTGTAAGGTATGCGAGACAGATCTGATGTGCTGGGACAAACATGATTGTGAACGTCACGTAAATTCTGTGCAACATAAAACTAAAAAAAATGGCGTGCCTTCGACAACACAGTTTATGTTCGATTTAGTTTTAATGCAGATTGCCTGTGATGTTCCGCTGCACATACTCGATAAACAACCATTTCACGAGTTCTGGAATAAATACAACCCCAAGGTGACGTTATCAAGTCGCAAAATGTTGCGTAACTATGTACCAACTGTAAGCAAAGACATTGTAAATAAGATCAAATGTGTGCGTGTACTAAAAAATAGACGGCTGTGGTTATGTCTTGACGAGAGGACAGATTGCAAAAAAAATCTACTTTAAATTTTATAGTACGTGTACCAGTACACGTACTATAGACCCTCATAAACCGACATTTCCATTGTTGCTAGCTAGCAAAAGGCTAACTGAGTGTATTGGCCAAAAACTTAGGAGGATGGTGCTTGAGATGTTAGAAAAATTTGATCTGTAAAAAAGTCAAATGTTGATGTTTGTGACTGATGGTGCCGCGACAATCAGTTTGGTACGACGTTCTTTTCAAGAACACGGTTGTAGGTTAGTACATGTTATGTGTAAAGTGCATGCTTTAAACCTTGTGGCAGAAACTATTCGACAAGGTTTTCCAGAGCTAGATGCATTAATGGTAAGAACAAAAAGGTGTTTCTTAAATCTCCTAAACGTCTTCGTGCATTTCATAGCGTACATTATGCTGCAAAGTTTTTACAGATTTCTTCCAGTTTGTGATAACCAAGCTAGTTAAGCGGGTAAGTTGTGCATACATTGTTATAAATTGTAACAATTTATTGTTTTTATTACTAGTTAATGAGATGCGTACGCCTATGTCCTGCGGCGCATTTTTGCCAACTCTACTTATCAGGAATTCTTCGACCTTGACTCTTCTATGTGCTTTTTTTGCAGCACTGCAACTTTTATTGTTTTCGGTATATGTTTAATATTTGAAACCGTATCGTTATTTTTCATTATTATAGTAGAACAATTAAATACTGACAGGTGACTAGAGACAGTTTTCCAAACTACTCACCCTACTAACAATAATATTACCAGTAGAAAATAATTTTCATTTGTGAAATAAGAAATAGCTTTCATTTTATATTATTGAGAGTAAGAAAGATAAACACATAAAACCTCAAATTTTTTTAAAATCAGAAAAAAAATGAATCCAAGTTTTATAAAATATAAGTTCCATTTAATAAAATGTATGTCGTATTTCCAGTGCTTTAAAGTTAATGCCTGCAAGATTCTTATATGACGTCTGAAACTCTTCACAAGCCTGTTTTTGAATTATTAATAAATCCCAAAAACAAAAAAGTTAGAGTAGGTGAATTGTGAATTGAAAACCCTGTACAGTAGCAATTAAATATGATGACGTGGGCACAACAGGGTCTAAAACGTATTCTAGAACACTTGTCACATGCTTTCCTTTATAAGTTGTGTCGTCTGTTGCTATCCATATTTTTTTTACTTTAATTTTGTTTGTTATTAGTTATTAAGCATTTCATGTGGTTCAATTTGCGACTTGTCGTTTGTCTTGTCAATGAATTCCAGTTTGGTCTTGTCTAGTGGGAAATATGTGTTGACACCAGCTTCACATTGTTTACACGACAACGGCATATTTGAAGTCAGAAATTTGTCTATATGCTTACAAATGTCAATTGTAAAGAATAAAGGTCTTTGCAAACTAGACATCGTTATATTTAATACATACACGCGACGCGTACACAACCAGGTCACCCGATCAATTGATCAGCAGATGCTGAAGATATATAACGTAAATAGCTAGTTCTCTGCACCTATGACTAGGGCCTCATGTAAGCATTTCTAGTTATTAGTAGTTAAAGAAGCGATAGGCAAGACGCATAATTTTTTTTTTCAATATTTGAATTCATGCGAGATGGATTCATCTTTAAAAGATGTTTTTGTTTAAATTTTGTCGGTTTTTCATACCCAATTTTTGTTCCCTAAAGTTTTTTAAGAAAATTACTCAATATGAGATACTCTAAACATTTTCAGCTTGCTGGTGTGTGAGGAGGGTCACAAGGTGATAATTTCGGAACTGAGTTTTCCATAAATTTAATTATTCATTCATTGCAAATGAAATAACATGTATCTAAAATAGACATCTCAAATAATTCAAAATATTAACAGTTAGAGATTAGCTGACACACATAGTATAAAAATATTATATCTTCTGAGGGTTACATTTTGAGGCAGGGAATGGCTGGCGAATGGCCAACTCTTAGTAGTTTAGTCTCTAATATCCAATAGCCAATAAATCCATGATAGAATATATCGCAGTAACAAATTATCCCTGTAATTTATTTATATTACAATTTATTTACATTACAGTTCTGTCGGATACACAGTTAATTTTGTACATAGACGACAGATTGAATATTTAAACAAATAGCTGAAGTTGCACTTCGACATAGATTGGTATAAACGAATATCTATTTGAATTGTTAGTCAAATAGATTTCAGCAAATATCGGAACTGATTCTTAGCTTTGAAACTATTCACATGCGTTAATTATGGTAAACTACTGAAAAAAGTAAATTTTCTGAACCTATTTGTTTCAAGTGAGCTGCCATCTTGAAAAAATTGTCCTTCGATCTAGTTTTTATTTACCAAAAATAACGAATTAAGAATATTAAAATATTTTTTATCCTAAGTCTGGACACTAGGTGTGCAAGGAAAAATTTTTGTTCTAGATCTGGCATGGTATCGTAGTGGACTAGAGCGCTGAGTGGCGAACGTATCCGATTTTACTGCCTGTACCAGAGAGTGGGCCTCTCTGGTACAAATCCCGGCTTCGACCCTGACAAAGTTGATGTCGTATCCGTGTGCAGCTCTGGATTTAGATTTGGGTGTTGTCTAATTTATGTGTTCTATATCTTTTGTATGTGTTTCAATCTCATTCCTTAATCTAAGCTGAGCTGAAGAGGATGAATAATTTCGAAACACCGCTCAGTAGGGTATTGATACCAATTACATGGTCAAAATTATTTTGCAGAATTTTTTTTACAATTTTTTTAATTGATTAGTATTTTAGCTTGGTTGAATACTTAATATTTACAATTTAAAGGAAAAATGTTACACAAACAAAAGTTCTTAATCGAATTTTACTTAAAAAGTTTCGTAAAACATAAATAATTGTGTGTATAATACTCAGTCATTGTAACTTATTTCTTCCTCTGAGAACTCTTCAGAGTCTACTGAATAATCCGGAGGTAAAATCATGTCTAAAGCTCCCTTGGAAAATGTTTTTTTTTAAGTTTTACGCATGAAGTCAGAATGAATCTGTTTAAAACATCCATGTTACATGCTTCCCGGATACATTTTCTGAAGGAGTTTAATCAATAACGCCTAAAATACTTATTTCGGGCCTCTGAAACTTCTTCTGATAGTTGGCCGATAGGAAGAATTGGTTCTAAGAGAAATTTGTTTCCATGGGTTTAGTAGTATCTTCCGTCTGAAAAAAGTAAATGAAAAATATATTTTATTATTTTTATTATTAGTACCAAAAATTTAAAAAAAAAATTATAAAATCTGAAACCGCCAATTTCCGAAAAATGTTTTTTTAGTTGTTAACATAATAAACTAAAAACGGAAACTGAATATATGGGTTGGAAGACTTTGGAAGAATAACAAAATCCATTAATAACTAAACTTGTTTTAAAAATCATGATGAAAAAAATCATAAAATTTAAATTGAAAAATAGTGGCTTAGTCGTTATTATATTATGACATTAGAAAATATTTAAATTAATACATACCCTTCGATGTTGACGCCATAATTCCAAATCCGTTCAAAAAATATAGGCGAAGAAAACTTAAAATAAAATATCCATTTTAATATCAATCAATTTCACCAACGCAGAACACCACAATGCAAAAGCTTAGAAACAACCAATGACCCGTCACTACCTGTATCTCAATTTAAGATATATAAGTGGTGGAGATTATTCGAGCGAATACCTAAGAATTCCTAAAAACGATTAAGCATGGAAAATTTTCAAATTTGCTAAACCGATTTATGGCCAGGTTTTAGGTCCCAATACCCCACTGTACACCGGTGTGTATAACTACGTCATGGCTTATTTTACTATATTAACTGTAAATATCCTTAATACCGGCGCTGATATAACAGAGTGTATTTTTCTATTAAGCCCTCGAAATTGTGAGTCATATTTTTATCTTATCAGTAACAGCGTTTAATATGTCAAGAAGTTACTAATCTGTTGAAAAAACTGCACCATACAACTCGGCATTCAGATTGAAAAATAGTTTTATGCGATTAAGAAAATCCTTAAAATTAAAGGTGATGAACTTTCATTTTAGCTGATGGCAGCGAAAACACTCCAATAATGGGTTCATTTAGCCCACCTAGCATCAAAGAAATAGATATTAGTATGATCACCTTTGATGAATGTAAAGTAAAATTATTTTTATAAATAACGATCCCGTGCCTTTAATTTTTTGCGTGAGAGCATAGTCAACCAAAAAAAAAAAAAAAGAAATGACCCTGGCTGTCCCATTGCAATAGACTGAATTCAAAGGCTACACACCAATAGAAGGTGAGCTGACCAAATAGTATATATGTATGTGCTACCAATGAGAGGCACAGCATTCACGTGTGCAATATCTTGTTAAGTTTTACTAAAGTTCTACCAAAGCAATAAAATTTTAGTGGGAATGCCTTTTTAGCAAATTGTGTCTTATATTTTGAATCCTATTTTACGCTTTTTGATAAGGCTGAGCCCAACATTGTAATAAAGGAGCTGAGGGACTACTATGACAGCCAGAGTGTCCTGTAATTGGTGGCGTGATTTGTATGTTCACATTTCGTCTACATTTTTATGCTGCTTGTGCGCATCATTAACACTGAATCTAGCAGCGTATTTTATTTTGACTGAGTGATTTACGTAGCAGCTGGAAGGTAACGACAACCAGCATAAATCTTGAGAGAACACCGCTGTGCAGCTCCAGGACGGACTGAAAGCAACCATTAATGTATTAATATCTGTGCACTAATCACAACGTTTTTACAACTACATCAACTTATTAATTTTAAGTCAGTGGAGGAATCTACTTTAACTTAATAGACTATACTTTTTGGATAGTTAAAGTTACTCGCGAAAACAGCATTCGTTGCTTGTGTTTTAACCTGAAACAAGTCAGATGACGTCAGAAGATAGAACTTTACTATTTGTTTATCCTTTCATGGAACTCAAAATAATTAAAAAGAAATAAATAAATTAGTGAGTTTAGATTTTCAATTGTGCAACACTCCCTGCCCAATTGATGGCATGACACAATTAGCTGGTGGTTGTACTTATTGACCGGTAGCTCAGTTAGCAGGTCGTGAAAAAGACTGATCTGAGTTCTCACCAAAATCTAGGGTGGCGCTAGGAATTTTGTAAGTACCAAATAAGTAAAAGTTTACTTTAATAAATAAAGATAATGTTTTTTCTTGAAATTAGTTTGGGAACGAAGTCGAATAAAAGGATATTATTGGATAAAAAGTATAATAAAGTGGTAAGAATAAGTACAAAATTTACATAGGCTCTTTTAGTTAAAAAATATAGTTTTGGTTGAAGACCAACAAAGTAAACAAAAAATTATATGACGTTATTTAAAAAGAAACAAAAAGTGACTGATCTCTTACAAAAATTCTTCTGACCAAATATAAAATTTCACTGGAGGCGATGATCTTACGTAACTTCAAATGGGTCAGTCCTGCGAAGAATCCACCAACGGCTAAGCTCTGAATGGGTTCGGTGTTAGTTTGAATCACCACTGTCAGTACTGCAGTTACCCTTGAGATGAAATGCCAGTTGTATACAATATTGTTTTCCTGCTCCACCCAGTATATAATGATCAGTTCGATCCACCAGTTATCCTCTTCTCTTGGTCCAGGTGTTACATAAAAAGGGGAGAGTTTTATGAGATCAGTACTGTAGGCAAAACAATGTAAAAAGCTGTGACGTTTGAATTGTCCAGCTACGTAGACAAAATATGAAAGTTAACACAAATTTACAGAGTAAGTTGCGAACTAACCAAATTAGGATCTGTATCCCACACAATATCTTAGGAAATTGAAGACTTCAACTAACTTAAGTATCAATAAAAGTTACGTTAAATAGAAAAAAAACTAATCCAACAAATGAACTAGGTATAGCTCTGATAATAAACAAAGTGAAATAGATATTCACTATATTTTATACTAAAAGAAGGTAATCTTCAAGAAAATAGAATTTAGAATGTCTGGTCACAGTCAGACAAATAGAAAGATAACAAATAAATATTTGCTAAATATAAAACAATATGATAATTGTTAAATTAAAGGTAACGTTAAGTTAAATTATTTATTAGTTCCTCTTAGAGAGCTAATAATGAATGCCAGATAAAGTTAAATAAAGATATATAGCTTGACTATATGTTTACTGCAGATCATTAAAAGTTAATCAATTGCCAGATAACTTGGCAGGTATCTCTGCCAGAGAACTAGACTCTACTAGAGCGGCGTTTCTAACTATACTAAGTAAACGTTCAAGTAAGCATCGGATATTTTAAATTCAGAAAAACCTTATGCTACAGAGGTCTGGTTGGTAAATATATGCACTGGTATTGAATAATCCACCACAAAACAAATGCACCACATTAGGTAATTCTCACAGAACAGATGAAAGGTAATTCTCACAAAGATTATAAACAAATAGGTTTCCTCCAAAAGGGGTATCAAACTCCCAATATCACCAGTCACCACTCTTCACAGAGCTACCAATGTAACCAAGTGACCTAAAACATCAACAGACAAAGACAGAAAACAATTAACTACGATACAAAACGGCGACATCCGTTGCCGGGTAAATCTAAGATTTACAATAACCGAAAGTTAGTAAATTAGCACACGAAATTACTACAATATCAGAGGAATATTAGATAAATTGCCAACAAGGCACAATAAATCGATACTAATCGATATTAATGATGGCTATTTTAAAGAACAACCAACGTGAACTGATCACTGAAAAGCAAATTCGCCCAAGGCGTAAATTAAGATAAACACGGCACAATATTATTATGAAAATTACCTCAAAGGTACGTTAAATCAATATAGCAACTTTAAATAATGATGATCATAAAATTACACGATAATACCAGAAAACATATAAATTTTATCAGACCGCTGAACTAGAGGTGTTGTCTTCTGAACGCAGCACTAGTAAGAAGGAAGTAGCATCGTAGTGTTTTCCTACCTAAACTCGATTATAGTTTGGAATGAGACAAACATTTGAGAGTAGAGTAGAGCAATAAAGACAGATAGATATTTAGTGCAAAAATCTACAAAACCAACTGTTCCAATATAAATCGGTGGCGCCATCTGGAGTAGACTGTTAGAAACTTAATTCATTGCGGACAACGACAAACTGGAATGAAATGGCTAGAAACTTCGTTGCAATTGTTATCCGATAAGAAAATAAAAAAAAATGAAGAAATGCCCATTTTACATTTTTCCCTATTTTCTGTATGTTGATACGGTTTTAGACAAAACTTTCAATTCAGAATTTTATATTGTAACATGCGTGGGTGTCTGTCTTTTGTTTTTCTTCATTATTTATTATTAAGTTGCTAGTTAGTAAAAAAGCACAAAATTGCTTAAATTTTATTTTTATTGTAGGGAAGACAGCAACGTCGCACATACTCTACGAGAGAATATTTGCATAAGTGACATAGTTTCCATAATCCTTCCGACAAATAACTCCTTCGTTGTAACAAATATACTCGTATAAACAGAATATTAGCGTTCAACATCCACGGAAGTAATATTTGGAAACTTATAAAAAATTTTGTAATTCATCTATTGGATATTTTTCAGTACAATACCGATTAATGAGGCATGTTGAGATCACAAAAAGCACGATCAAGATCACATGAATTTTCGAGCACATGTTTGATTAGACTACCAACATTGTGAATTCACTGTTATGTCAGACTGAATATTAAAATAAAGTTAGGTTGGGAAAGAAATATGAAAGGAAATATGTAACGAATGAACATAGAATGAATATCCGTATGTTTATTGATTAAACACGTACTAAATAAACCACAACAATTGCTAGAAATGTTGCCCTCCATTCTGTAGGCAAAGACGGACTCATTTATTCATTTTTGCAAGTACATTATGCAATATCGCTGGTGTAACCATCTCAATTTCTTCAGAAATTGCATTTTGCAATAAACCCAGTTTTTTAAGTGAAGAAACAGGAAGAAGAAATGGGAAACAGCGGAAGAACGGGATGGCCATACATTTTCTCCACTATTCTATCATTGTAAAATTCTCGTAAAAATGCATTGTGGTACTTGCGATGTGTGCTGTAATTTTATTCTATTGGAAATACCTTTGAGTCAGCTGAATGAATAGACTCAATATGTGTTGAACAAAAAAATTTGCATTCACCCAAACAAAACTCCATCAGTTTATTTAATAGTTATCCATAAACAAATATGAAAATGGTGCGTTTAAATGCTGCTCTTTTGAATAAGGCAATGGGCTTGATAAAAGGCGGGTTTCATAACGAAGAACTTTCCAGTTACTCAGTGCCCCCATCAACCAAATCAATGGAGCATGGTTGTGGTATCAAGCAACTAATTCTTATGATTAGGTACCTTCATGATGGCCAAAGAAGAAGAGTCACTACAGCAGCTGAAGTCAGAGCTATAGTAAGAAGAACCTTAAGAGAAAGAACCATAAATTCCAGCATGATGCGACGAGAACCTTGTTTGTACATCTCTATCCAAACCGTTAGAAATAAACTTATCGAAGCAGATCTCAGAAGTAGACATCCTGGTAATCACCCAAAATGAACCAGAGAACACCTAATAAATCGTCTCAGATTCGATCTGGGACACCAAAATTGGAATTTACACGAGTCGAATTATTGTTTGTTCAGCGACCAATCAATTTTCTTTATACCCGATAGTGGAAGCATTCAAGTGTGGCGGAGACGCCGACAAAGGTATAAGAGCGAAACAATGGTGGAACGTCTTCAATTTGATGGGTCTTCTTTTATCATTTGGTGTGGCATCGCGACCAATTTTCGAACAGCGCTAACAGTCCTAAAAAGAACCAATTATTTTAACTGTGTTTCAAAACTATGGTCTTGCTTTTGCTTTTATGCACGATAAGGCCAGATGCCACAGAGCGAATGTGGTCAATGCATTTATGAAACCACCAGAATCAATTGGATAATATCATCAGCTCTATCCGCAGACTTAAATCCTATTGAGCACCTTCGGGGTGTACAGAAAGATATTCCAGTCGCCACTTCCACCACAGACGTAGGATGAACTTAGAAATGCCCTGATAGAGCAGTGGGAACAGATTCCGATGGCAACAATCAATAATCTCATAGGAAGCATGCCTAAACGCTGTCAAGGAATTTCGCAATCAAGAGGAGATCCAACCCACTATTAATAACTGTTATCGTATTTTGTAGTTTTGTTTTTCAGTTTTTTTTATTCGTTAATAAAATAAAATGCTTCTTCTGCTTTTGTCCAATAATTATTATTTAATTCGGCCAGAAATCACTCTATGGACAAAAGAAAAAAATCATATCACTTGTACTTGACACAGAGCAAAAAACTAAAAATGGGCAACTTGCATATTCTACATGCTATAAAATGCACTAAAGTTCAAGTATACAGGGTGATCAGGAAAATCCCTGACCAAACGTGAAAAGGACAAAATTGCACGATTCACCGTGTATAATATACAGCTCTGTCATAATGACTCAGACAGTTACAATTGATAATATCTGAGGAATTTCCCTAGAAATTGATGTAAGCTGTTCTTAAATCGGATTATTTATTAGCATTTTACAGTCATATAAAATGTACCCATTTTTGGAGTGTCTCACTTCAGTTTTGACCAGTAATTATTATTGTTTTATTGCAGTTGCCAAAAAACACCCTCTGAATTTGTTTGATGTAAAGTCACAGATGTAGAAATTTGTTCCTCTAGTACCATATTGGATAATTGTATTTTTTGACAATCAATTTTGAAAGAATTACACATGTGGAAGTAAGCCCCAAGAAATAAAAAGGAAAATTAAGAGAGAGGCATAAATATTATTCAGATATTACGTGTGTATAGTATTTATTGTGCAGAGATAATTTGGTGCCTTTCACAATTTGAGCAGATGAAATAAATGTCGTCTTTTCCGTCTTGTTTGTCTTAGAAACAAATGGCGTTGCTTTATGTATGTATGATTATCAACACCACGCACGCATTAAAAAAAACGGATTAACGGTGAATACCAAGTGTCGGCATGAGAGAGAGAGAGAGAGATAGAGAGAGAGAAAGAGAGAGAGTAACAATTTTTTTGTTACTTATATTTAATTGTGAAAAACTCCAAATTATTTCTACAGCAGACTGTATATCTTTGATTTTAATCAAGTTCATCATTTTGACTAGACTATTGTAAATATTTAGTTTTCTTTTGTTTAAATACGTTGTAATGATTAATTTTGAGTTTTGGTTCAAATTTGTACATTTCAGCTTTTGAAACAATATCGTATAATGATTAATGATATATAAAATAGGGAACAGATCAACGACCTGACCTAGTGAAACGTTGAAAGTCAACGATTCCAATGTCATGAAAATGGGCGAGTTCGTATTGAGGCCCATGACAATGGCATTTATTTCCTTGTCCACTCTGCACTCGCGTTTAAATTATTAAAATATGAACAGGCAACTATTATTAAAACAGTTTACTTGCAATTATGTATTTCACGATTAATAGAATATGTTTTTATTCTAGTTTAATTTCTTGCTATATATTTTGTTGTCTTTTGCTCTGAAATTTCCGGTGGGGTTTCTACCTTCTTGAAGATAGATCCCAATTAGTAAATTATAACAATTTATAGCAAATTTAATGGGCAGAAATATTGACGTACCGCAAAGTTCACTATTCAAAATATACATATATCTGTACGTTAATTTATTCTTTTCCCTGATGACATGACATTAATTTACAATAACCATGACTGGCTACCTATTTTATTTATATATTTGTTACTAGTACAACCAACCAACATATTGATTCAAATTACAGAATAAGAACATATTTGAGATACAAAATAATTTAACAATCAAGAGTATAATATATGCGATTAAGTATATTATGTTATCGTTAAAAACTAATAGAAATTTCTTATAAGAATTTTACTATTTTATCAGTGCCAATCGCAATATATAACAAATTGAAAAAAACACCTGACGAGCGATTTTTACTAATAATGGTATAATAAAAATTATAATACCAATTTATTATACATTGCGAGTCCCAAGCAACATTTTCAGTTTTATAAGAAACGTAACGACGTTGTCACGACGTAAAATACTACTTGAATTTAGACGTTACGACCTTGTTACAACCCTTTTATGACCAAATTTGGATGGTTGGGAAAGGGTTGTCACGACTCTTCACATGACTACCATGTGACTTAATTGAATATGATCTTTATAGAACTATTAGGTCGCATCCTAAGAATTGATTCTGATATTGTCGTATAGAGGTCGTTATAGAGTCATTACAAAGTCGTAACAATCTTTGATATGACTACGATACGACCTATGATCTGATATTTGTTCAAACACGACAAGAGAACGTAATGAATCAGTATGTAATGTATATATTTTACCTACACGAATGCCTTATATTCATTCGTTTATAGTAGGGATAAATAAAACGTTAATAATAATCAAATTGTATTAAGTATGAAACAAAGTAACTACATGGTGTTATTATACGAAAATGTTAAATGTTTAAATCGATTTCTAACTATGTTATGATGCCAAAACTGCTGGGATATTTTTTTTTACTATAAAATTGGAAAGATACCCCGAAAAAATACAACTCGCCTTCCAAATAATGAAAATCAAAGAAAATTTAAGATATAAAAACAAACGTATTTTAAACATTGGTTTAAAAGGGTTAGAATGTACACATATTTGTAGAGCATAATTGAAAATATCAAAGACATATATTTTCTAATCAAATTTCTGTGTAGTAAGTCTACAAATTAAATTTAGTTTTGATATTTTTGTTGGTTAAACATGGATGCCAAATTTCTAACAAGAAATATGGCCGAAATTGCTTACGAGCCAATAGTTATAAATTTATATGTTGACAACCAAGCAGTCATATAAAATCGTAACTATATTGAATGTATAAATGTAAATTAATTTAGACCTTTAGATTCCATGTAATATTTATTTAAACAATTATAGAGAACTAATAAGAAAACTAACTACTTACTCATTAAGCAACTTCATTATTGTAGACTGTTTTTAAACTACTCCAGTCATTTTATATTTTTGATACGATCATAAGAGATGTAATATGATCGACTGCCCTATGGTGTGTTCACACCGTTCACGTAACTTATAACTGTCATTTCATATGATTATATTGTCATTTTGCTTGTTTTAAACTACCTTTGATCTTATTTTTACATTTGAGACGGTTTCATGACGTCGCGCATATTTTTTGGTTAAAGAAGAAAAAGTAAAAAAACAGATAAGCACACTTGATATTATTTAATAGTCATGCTACTGATTATAATACATGCAAGAAATATGAAATTTGGTGCAAATTTGTTAAATAATTTTTGATTCAGAAAGTGTAAACTTTTATTGTGTGTTGAGATTATGCGCGATCAGAGCCATTTTTAGGTTACATCCATGTCACATAATCCTCCATCAAAGTTTAAATGCTCGCGATTTCGATCAGAGACTAGATTATTGTAACTGGCTGTTGCAAATGATAGAGGAAGATCCTGGATTACTTTCACGTATTTTGTAGTCAGATGAGGCTTCATTTAGGAGTGATGGTACTGTAAATCGCCATAATATGCATTACTGGTCTGAGACGAATTCGCGTTGGATGCGAGAGGTCTAATCTCAGGGTCGTTGGTCTATAAATGTGTGGTGCGGAATTCTAGGTGGACAAATAATTGGGCCTTTTATTTTCAGTGAAACTCTTAATGGAGAAGGTTATCTAAAATTTTTAAGAAACGAATTGCCTCATCTTTTAGAAGACGTAGATCTAGCAACTCGTCGTGATATGTTTTTCCAACATGATGGGTGCCCGGCGCATTTTTCTCTGAACGTTCCACATTTCCTAGACCAGACATATCCTGATAGATGGATAGAACGTGGAAGTCTATTTCATTGGCCAGCCAGTTCCCCAGACCTGACTTACCTAGACTTTTATTTGTGGGGGCGAATAAAAGATCTCGCTTTTGCCACCAAACCCACTACAAGGAACGATATGATTGAGAGAATAATAAATGCCATTCAAAGTATTTCGATGGCAAAAGTAGAGACTTCCGTTCAATCCACTCGCCAAAAAATTAATTCTTGCATCGAAAATGATGGACGACATTTTGAACATCTAGGGCCCCACTAATTATATTCTAATTCTTTTAGTATTGTAATGTATTTTTTTTGCGTTTACTTTGTTAATTTAATTTATTAATTAATAATTTTTATATTACGTAATATATATTCTACTATATATTTTTGACATATTATATTGTTTCTTCAATGTGTCATTTTCTTACAGCTAACTTGTTTTCAACAGCTACTTTGCTAAATTCATCGCCAAGATCTGATAATAATTCATAATTTCAACTTTGTTTACTAATATCTACTGTTAGAACAAAGTTATCGAGTTGTGGTTTTCACTTACATCGGAATCGTTAAATTCTATATTTTGCTGTGTAAAAATAAACATACCATTCTATTTAAATTTTTTAAGAAAAAGCACGGTATTTGTTGACATGTCAGATATCTCCCTCTAGCAGCGACGATAATAATCAAATGAAAACACCGTAAAGCGCTCGCGATAAACTAAGAAAAGCCCTTTATAACGAGACCAAGTTTGTTAAATTCCGTTAAGTCTAGTCGGAGTAATCGACATTTAAAAAAAATTTTTTTAGCATCTCCCCACCACTTTATTTTTGAAGATAGAAAAGAAATTGTAAACTAATAAGATTTGAAATTTTCCCAGGATTACGACGCATATATTTTTAATAACACTTAATTGGGCAAGATGCGGAGAAAAGCCTTATTTTCTATTTCGTTATGACTGTTACGCCCCCTAGTGGCCATTTAGACACTTGGAAACATTTTCAAGTGATTTTTCAGCGTCACTTTCCTTCAGACAATTTTTTCCCTAAACCTGTGCGATGATTAGTTTCTGAGTTATGGTCGACGTCCATTCTTAGTTGCCCACCCGGTACATCTAAACTGTATTTGTAAAAAAGTGTCCAGTAACATATTTTAACAGACAGACAGTCTGGCAAACAATGTATCTCAGCCAACATTATTAATAGCATATCACAGACTTATTCACTCAACCTTTTCTGGTCTGGGAATATTCCGTACACGCTAAGAATATTTTTTCAAAGCAAAGAAAAGCTGTAAGAGTTATAGTAGGATTAGGGTATAGAGATACTACATGCCTGTAAGAATATTTTTAAGAAACTGTCAATATTAACATTATCCTCCACCTATATTTTACATTGTCTTCTTTATATTAAAGAATATCGGATATGTGAAACGTGACCTACCATGCTTATGAAAAAATAATAAGAAACCATAAATTTATACTTCTGTCCAAAACTAGAAACAGCATAGATTATTATGCCATACAATTTATTAATAAACTGCCAATATTATTTAAAATATTATTTACTTAAAAATGCCTTTTATAATTTTATTATACAGTGTTTTCATGTTTTCACACTACATAGGGCAGCAGCGTCCTTCGAACTCGTACATTCGGAATAAAGGCACACCAACAGAACAGATAAAGAGCACAGCATAAAGAACGCAGAGGGAGAGCATGAACTGCATCGCTGTGGCCATCGAGTTTAATGTATGGAGAAATAAATGTATACCCTTGTTATAATTCAATCTAAAGAGAGAGCTGTACTATAAATATTGTTGTTTTCTTTATCCCTTCCAGTGACATTCCCCAACGGGTCCAATTATTCCCCGAAAAATACGTTCACATTCTATCCTGTACCCAATGGAGGGTGTGGCCTGTGATTCTCATTTCATATTCTGTATTCCCGTAGTAAACAGAAGGCATTTAGTGGTGTTATTTGTGGTTACTGAAGTACATACTACACGTTTTGTTACTTTTGTTTTTGTTTCAAAAATATATTGTATTGTGTGTGGTTCAGAAGAGATTACTGAATTATTATTTCAATTTCATCGGTAAATAAAAATTATTCAGTATATAGAACTTGACGTAGATATACGGTCATTAGATATAGACATTATGCAAAATATATTCTTTTGTTTTCTTTATTGTTATAAGCATTTTGATAAGATGTTTTTTCAAAATATAGGTAACTTCAGTAACAATTAGTAGGTAGGCAAATAGAATCATGTGATAAGATAGGTTATGTTTATATGTGCCATATACAGGGTGGGCAAATTTCAATGTTTATATAGGGTAACTCGGTAACTGTAAGAGAAAAAATAGAAGACACATTCTCGAGATCTTTTTTTGAGACAAATTCACTGGCGAAAACAAAAATTTTCTATCGTCTTTTGTTTTCGAGTTATAAACAAAAGTTCGATTTTTCGACTTTTAGACACATGTCAATATCTTGGCTGTTTGTAAAGTTATGAAAAAACCACTTTTACATTCTAGAGACACTTTTTCTATATAATACAGTGGCGTCGAGAAAATAAAAATAAGGTGCAATTTCGAGTTATGGCATAAAGTTTTATTTTTATAAATGGGAATCATAGTTGGCTATGGTTTATTTAAAGAGGATTTTTTTCTCTTTCAAAATATGTATCATATGTGGGGTCGCTTTTGATCTGTAAGTATTTAATAACGAAAATAATCTTTTAGTAGATTACTTTTTGCGTTTTTTACATTTATTCCAACTAGGCGTGTGTCATCTATGGCAGTGTTTATCCGTTTGTCAGTAAATTTCATATTAATAATTTTGTTTCCATCATAATTACACCCCATTTAATCGTAAAACTGAAGATGTCTTACGAAAATTACGAAAAATATGTTATGCTAGAATGCTTTATTAGAAGTAATTGTGATATTGCATCCGAAATATATTTCAATCGCTATCCAGAAAGAATAAGAAGAAAATCTTATTGAATATATAGTTTAGCCCACCAGGGTTAGAGGTCGAAGCTCTTGGTACCTGCTTTACAGTAGTCACTAAGACACAGTGATGTCTGACTGGTAGTAATACTGACCACCAGAGGGATACACTTATCACTCACTATGTCTGTTTTACCTAGTCTGCTTTAGGCTAGCCTGGTTTGCTATTATTATTTGTCTTTTCCATTACTTATGGCTAACTGACGAGAACATAAAAAGTTCGAAACCGGTCTATATCATGATACTACAACAGCACAAGATATGATCACTTGCGGAACGAATTTAGAACCGGTTCGCGCACAACGTCACCGCGTGACAAAAATATATAGCTACAGGTATGGGGAAGCTAGCTTTTAATGTAGGTATATTGTATATTTATTTTAGTGACTTACATTTTTGTTACGATGTGACTTATATAACTGTTTTAGATATTAGATAGTTATAACTGTTTTAGATATTAATTTCAATACAAAAAAACAAGCCAGTGTACAATTTATGTACAGAAAAAATAAATTTTTATTTTAATCCATTGCAATTTATTTACATATAAGATATTTTTGTATAACTAAAGTTATTCAAAATATTTGTCATTACCTCTTAGGGAAGCCAAAATTTAAAATCGAATTTTGACCCTTCGATATAACAGAAACATCGACCTTAATTAATCGATGTATTTTTTTATTGCTATAAAAACAAAATGAAAGAAAAAAAGAATAATATAAAATAGTTTTATTTTAAAAAGTATTAAAAACAATACATTCAAATAAAGTTTAAAAAATATTTCGTTTGTTTTCCTTTCCATGGTAAGTTTCAGTTTTCTATAGATATTTATTTGACTATTTTTGTCATTTTGCGCTTTCGTATGTTGGAGATTTCTTTGATATTTTTATTAAGAATTCTTATTTTGAAATACATTTTACATTTAAAAAAAGAGGTTTTTTGCTTCATCAATTAAATCTATGTTTTTTGTTGCATTATTCAAATTTTTAAGGTAGTTTTTTTCAATTTTCAGTGAGTCTTTATTATAATTGTAAAATATATGGTCTAGCTCGTTGCACTTTGTCAAAAACTCCTCTGTAGGCTTTTGTAATCCACCTTCAGTTAAATGATTAACCCAAGAAAATGAAGCCTCGTTATAGTCTGGAATATAGCCAAGCTTTTCTTTTTTCCTCAATTTGAATGCAATGAAACCCGCCAAATTTTCCAAACCATCCCACCGTAATTCCTCCAAATTTGTATCTACCGGTTCGTTTCCATCACATTTTTTTCTTCGCTATCATCATCATTGGATAAATTTAATGCACTAAACATTTCACCACTAACAGCCTGAAAATTTAAAATAAATAAATAAAATAAATATATAAACGTTTTCCTAGTAACAACCTGAAAATTTAAATTGTTAGGCTCATTCAGAATAGTTGCACTAGTGCTTGGTTGGTCAGTTGCGATATTAGTATGTGGCTCTTGTATATTTGCAGAACCTGATATAATTTCATCATTTCTGCCCATCAAATAATTACGCAGTCGATATTTAAATTGAAGTGCACTTGGGTGGTCATGCAAACCTCCAATTGCTCTTATAATTGAAAATAGCCCTTCCAAAGGATCCTGATTAAGTTGGTAGGTTAATAAATATTTTATGTTAAAATCCTGTTTTAAGTCAAAAAAAAGTTTTTTCAAAGATTTTATGCTAATAATAATTCCCTTCTGAAATGGTAGTAGTGTAGTACTTCCTATTTTTCTCATTTCTTTCATCATGTTTTCCATTTTTTCCAAAATTTCATTTTGTTCTATTAAAGCCAAACCATAACCTAAAATAATAATATTTTTAATCAATGGTTAAGCAAATCATAAGTTAAATTAGATAAATCAATTTAAGGAAAAAAGACACATCTAGGATTATAAACCTTTAACTCGGTTCCTTGAATCTGGATGCGGAATTTGGGAATTAAACACATCAAACCAGTCATTAACAATTTTAAAAAAGTCAGAGCATTCAGACCAGTTGTTTTCTGTTTCATAAAGACCAAGCATACCCAATCGGGAAATTGCTTTAGAAATTGTATGGGAAAATAGCTTAGTAGCATATTTGACTTTTTGTCGTTGAGCCCCTAAAACACAATGTATATATTTTTAAATGTTTTTAAAGTAAAAATTATAATTGAACGATTATTCTGTACACTACATTTTACAGTTAAGAAATCTACACTAAGCTTATGGGCAATGTTTAAATCCAAATTTTTCCATTTAAAAGGTAACCATGGTCAAGAAAGTGGTTTCGTAAAAGTTTAATCATATGTGGTGTATCTGCAAATATATGAACTGCTTTGTGGCTTACTGGATTCTCAAAACTAGTGTTTTCTTCAGAAATATTCAGAGAACTCCAAAGGCCCCTATTACTTCCACACAAGTCACAATTAAGGGCATATACAGGGTAGCCAATATTCTCTAATTTGGTTATTATTTTAAATAAGAGATTTTTTTGTAATTTTGCGGTCATAATCAAAGCAAATTGGCTGCTTCCAATTCCCACATATTCCTCGAGCCATAATAACTTGTACATATTTGCTTGGAGCCATAGTCGTGTCATTCTTTTTATCATAATCATAAATACTTTGTATTTTCATTTCATCAAACAATAGGACACACGATCTCTCCATTTTTGTTAAAGTCGTGTTTTTCATTAGGCTTAACACTACATTTAAAATGCCTGAAACTAAATAAAAATATATTTATTTAAAACACAACTACCAATATGATGTATGATGTTTTATCACATTACTTAAAACTTAAAATAGACACAGATATAAAAGGAATCTATTTAAGTAAATCGATAAGGTATGCAATAAAAGTATTTTCTTTTATTTAAAGTCTAAAATATCAAAAAATTAATATATTTTTTTTATCTTATCAAATACAATAAAGCAATTTTAAATTCTCTATTAAAATAACTAACCTGGTTGTATATTTATTTTACTTGCCCATCTCCTTAAAGTTGAAACTGTGGGTAAAGGATATCCCCTTTTTTTAGCAAGCGATACGATCTTGGACCCCCAGCATATAAAGATATTGCTGAAATGATGTCTTCAATAGTCCAATGAATTTGTTTGCCAGATTTTAATTTACGAAGCTGCCCTTCAGTAAAAATTTGGTCAACCGACTTTCTTTGATCTTTTTCTTTTTCTAAACATTCCTTCAAATATAAATTTTCCTTTTCAAGATTCTGTACCTTCTTCAAAATTTCAGATTCTTCTTGTGAACTAAAAGGTTATTAAATTCATTAATTAAAATTAAGTACAATGCAATGACGCAAATATATAGGTAATTTTTTGCCATTTTATCACAAAATAAGAAAATATACAACCTATACCTTGTAGTTTGTGTCGCAATGTCTCTATTATTGCTGATACTTGTAATTTCTAGCTCTATTGCACCAATTACCGATTCTTCACCCTCACCATTATCGTTTGTTAATTTTGAATCATGATTCTCTTTGCTACAAATTAACTTTTTCTAAGCTAACCGAAAAACTCAATAAAATTATTCCTACAGCACAGAATTAGAATTCCATATTCTACCATGCATAAATTAAACAAAATACACTAAATAAAATTAATTACATAATTACCTACTTACATGTTATGTATATTTTTTACCATATCCCTTTTTTTAACCCTTTCATTGCGATCTTTCTGCTCAAATGTAGTAGCTTTTGGACATTTTGCCAGATAGAGTGAAGGTACAGCATCGTTTTTTAACTTCCACTGATTTTTGGGCAATTGTAAAAGTTTTTGTTTAATACAAAAATCATCATCCGTAAAATGCTTCGAACATACTCTAGCATTTTTGATATTAAAATCATGCATTTGATAGCACTTTTGTACCCATAATTTGCTAATCTCTTTAGCAGTTGGAAAACTAAAGTATTTGTAACTCGACGAACAGTTTTTGCTTTTTTTATTATTGTTACTACTACAACCCATCACTGCACAGTAGACCATTGTTTGTTTATACTATATTAAAGAAACCAAAACAGAATCACAAATAAACAAAATAACTAAAATAACGTATTCACACCGAATTAAAATGCAGACATTAGGCACTACCACAGAACATTTATGTCACTACCTATCTTTAACAGGAAGCACACGCAAAATTTGTCACGGAGTGACGTCAGCCGAGGGAGAGAGAAGAAGCATATCGTGCACGTGGGTTTATCTTGTGTTGTTGTAGTATCATGGGTCTATATCTAGTGACGAAATGACAAATGATCTTAGCTACCAAACAAGATTTGCAGGTTTAATTCAATACAGGTCGGGGCTCTTGTCCGGTAAGTAGTTGTTTCCTGTAAATCTTATTCAGCATATAGTTTAGCCCACTAGGGTTAGAGGTCGAAGCTCTTGGTACCTGCTTTGCAGGTCGCTATCAGTCACTAAAACACAGTGATGTCTGACACCAGGGGAATATACTTATTACTCACTATGTCTACTATAAGTTTATATGACAAATCCATATTATTTTGGAGTGTTCTATCGATTCTTGAAGTTCTCCAATTAAAATCTGACCCATCCTGTATATTTGTGTGGCTTTTTTACTCTTAGTCATATTTTTTGTTTGATAATCTTTACTGTTTATTTTATTCGGTATTATATCTTATGGTTATACACTTTGTATAGTATTGTATGGTAAAGTTTTGCATTGTATTTTATATTTATTTGTACTTTCCTGTCCTATAAATGGATTCTTATATGTCTGGCAGCTGTATTCCTAAATAAATAAATAAATAAATTATATCTGTGATTTTAATGAATACTTGTTTTTTGACTTATAAATATAGCTTATGTGAAACAATTTACGAGCCATTCTAAACAGTGTCCATGATTAATTTCAATATTATGAATATTTTTCTAATGCATTTTAAAGAAAAAAATGTAATCAAATTTATTGCTTTAATTCGACTCAAGTATCAAGTAACTTCTTCCCTGATGTTTTTTTGGCGCAGAATTGATCAACTTTACTCTTATTAACATTCTCACTATCTCTTGAAACTGGGAAGTTACCAGTGTTGAGGAAGTTCGTGTGGTATAGATCAGATAAGACTTTATTTAAAAAATAACGATCGTGTTTGCTCAAAAAGAATTTAGGGATAACATATACATTGATATATGCTTCCTTCAAGGGAATTTAAATTGGTAGCCGTAAGTTCACTCTAAATATGTAGTTTCGTTGGGATTTTACTGGATTTGTTTAGAAATTTGACCTTTAGATTTTCTTGTTTATAAACGCAAACAATTTCCAATCAACTCTATTATAAGGTGGTTTCAAAGTAGAATTTGATGGCATTGCACGTATCTAGTAAGTAATCTTGCTTATATTCTCCTTTAACTAAAAGGACCAACCAGTGTTGTTTACGTGTTTCATTACAGGGGTCGATATCTGCAAAGCCAGCAGGGTATTAGCATTCTGCCAGCGATATTAACCCTGCTAGATGCCATTCTATATACTCTAGTCGCCACAGTTGGTAGCAATGTTATCGCCAAGTAGCTTGTAATTATTTAAATTAATTTATAGCCGCCGATGTGTACACCATGTTACGCTCCAATATTTTGCATCTATTATCAGTTACATTGGGTGTGTTGGCTTAATTATTAAGTATCAAATACTAATTAAAAATGTACAGAGCTTTTGAAATTAGTCAATTAAGTTTAGAGCTATGTTGAATACAAGTTTATTTTAAATGATTTGTGTTATATACCTATACTCCAATTAGCATGTTCGTTCATATATACAATAGAATTTTGAGGTTAAAATATATGAAATATTTTATAATTGAAAAAATTTGTAAAGAATTCATTTGTTATTCAGTATTTTTTTTGTATCGACTTTAACTGGGATATCTCTTTGTAAAATTCATTGTAAGCCAATAATAATATTTAATTTTAAATGTTTATAATACACCAGTAGAAAAAGTGATGAGTGAAAAAATGCAACATTCTTGTTACAGATAGAGCGGGCCATTTCTAAACTAATTGTATTTTTTTAAATCTTATTTATTTTTTTGGAACAAGGATTTCTGTTTTTGGAAAAATGATCATAAAGTACTTGAAATTTCGTAAATAGGAATAAGTTCAAGAAAATATACTACCCCAAAACTGGAACTACTTTTAAATGAGAGAATTATGAGCAACTACTCCGCTTCCTAGCAACACCCGCAGTTTCTAACATAAAGATGATCAAAGTTGTAATAAAATAAAAATGTTGATGATTTTAAAGTTTGTTCTATACTTTGTGAAACTTCAAATGTTGGATTCTCTTATGCTGCATTTGAAGGTGCAGATTGCGAATGCTTCTTCAAGCAAAGGATGCTGTTTTGAATGGCGGTAGATGTATTGCCATCATCAGTATCGACGCTGATATTATTGTGTTGGCCATTTCGTTCTATTATGAACTGCATCTCTTCAGGGGCTTTAGGTTTTATTTGGAACTTAGAAAATCAGCGCTACTTTGCTGGTTCATATCATAGCTTAGAATCTTGACCAACAAAAATTACTACTTTATGAGTAGTAGTGAGCTTACATCCGCAAACGAACCCAGATATTATGTATATCAAAAATTATCCTCTCCGTGTTTTATCACCTCATCAGCTGCATATGAGCAGCACATACTTTAAGATGAGTATCAGACGAACAAAATTTGAGACAAGGCTAGCACCAAGGACGCGAATATGGATTGAAGTTGCGCTTTACAAAGTCAGTTGGATTTCACTGTGATCAAGATTACCAAAGACAAGCCATGATTGTAGAGAACTGATCAAATGCGCTTATGTAACAAGGATATATCGATCACTAATCGTACCAGAAAATTAAAATGCCATGGACATGATATATTGTCATGATTTATTATATATGTATATAATGACACAAAGACTTGGACATAGAAGAATGTTTTCTTAAATGTTTTCTTAACCGCATCTCAAGTCACTGAAGTAACTCCCAGAAAATCCTATGATTTTGTGTTCAGTGAAGAGAGACGAGGCTCTACAGTTTATTGTGGAATCCGAACCACATCTAGGGCATCGACAGTTTTCTCGTATCCTAATCCGAAACAAATTATAGTTGAGGAAACTTATATTGTGACAGGACGTCAGGAGCAAGACACTTAGGAACGCAGAGCCGGATTTAACTGTAATGTTCGTTCGTTTACTTTTTTAATGTAGATTTTTGTGCTCAGTTTAGCTAGCAACAATTTAACAATTGTACAAAAAAGTATTAACATGAAATAAAAGTATTGAGTTTAACATATGGACTACACATACAGCAGTTACAGTATTCAAGTTCGCCTAATTGTTACTACCCAGCAAGAACCTCAAGGAGGTAAGAGCATTTCTTGCCAGGAAAGGATAATAATAATAATAATAATAATAAGGTTTATTGAAATTCAACAGACAAAACTGTCCATAAATAGGATACAAAGACATAGCAAATTGCAGTATTTCATTAACAAATATAATTTAGCGCAGCAAAAATCTATAGCTAAACATTGAAAAAAAAATAGGAAATAGACAATAGAAAATAGAAAATAGAAGTGCGACAGACACAGCTGTCCAAATACAGAATATGGTCAAAGGACTTAGTAAAGTCCATGACATTACAAAAAAAATAAAAGCTAATATTTAACAAAAGTTTAAGTAAAAAACCATTAAATGATGCAGATACGAATAATATTAAATAAGATACATGAGCGGCGTAATCAACAATAGTCAAGGTCAAAATGCAGAATTAGTTAAAACAGCTTCTTTAAGCGAACAAGAAAAGTGCGTAAAATTATCACAAAATATATCAACAAAATTTTGCAATTCATTGTATTGTCTAGACATAGAAAGTAATGGTGAATTCATGTGCTGATTGGTGTGGGGTGTATCATATATAAAGATTGAAGGCTGTCTAGTACCAAATCTAGGTATATTAATATGCACCTGATCTAAGAATTGAGGGTTATCAATTTGACCATGGATAATTTTATACAGGTATGTAATGTTCGTTACTTTACGCCGCACGAATAATGGCTCGATTTCAAATTCATTTAGTAAAGCCCTATAGCTATAATTCTGCTCGGGGTATCTTTTATGCTTTATGAAATACAAGTATTTGCAAGACTTACGTTGTATACGCTCGAGCATCATAATGTGAACGTACGGAGACCAAACAACACTACAGTACTCCAATCGACTTCTGACAAAGAAGAAATATAATATCTTGAGACATTCAATACTTGAGAATTGTTTAGTGTTCCTGATTATAAAACCTAGTATTTTTAGGCAATAACTATTAACATATTCATAGTGGGGAATAAACGATAATTCAAGGTCTAATAATATACCTAGATCTTTTTTCTGATGACATCGTTGCAGAATAGTGTCACCTATTTTGTAATTATATTCTAACATGTTTTTTTCCTTGAGAACGTCATCGTTTCACACTTATTAATGTTCAAACCTAATTTATTCTGTGAATACCAAGCGTACAGGGAATCAATATCATCCTGTAATGTATGGCAATCTTGCTCACTATTTATTACTCTTACTATTTTCAAATCATCAGCATAGAGAAATATATGAGAATTTATAGACTTCTCAATGTCGTTGACAAACATTAAAAACATAAGCGGACCTAAGTTGGATCCCTGCGTTATACCGCTTGTCGCACAATATATATCAGATTTGAAACCTTTGTATTCTATATAGTTTTTTCTATCAGTTAACAAGGAATAAAACAATTGTGTTAAATTTTTACATAATCCAAACTGTTGAAGTTTATTTATGATAATACCATGGTGTACCTGATCAAATGCCTTAGTGAAATCGGTGAAAATTACGTAAACTTGAAATCTATCATCAAGAGCTTGTGACACAAATTGGACAAAGTTGCCTATATTTGTCAAGGTAGACCGACCTCTAATGAAACCATGTTGACTAAGGCATATCTATCTGCAAATATGGTTATAAACAACAAATGACAAAATGCACTCCAAAAGTTTTGTGATATTTGGAATTAATGCAATAATTATTAATTCTGGATTTACCACCTGACTTAAATACTGGACATATTACAGTATTGTCATTTAAGAATACACTGCTGAAGTGCGTTGCAAAATCATTAGCAATATCTTGAGGAGTTGTAAGAAGGCGATCATCATAAACCATAGTACCTGGGTATGGAATATTAGTATAGAATAAAGAGATTTAAAAAGTATTAAGAAACCTTTAAAAACAAAATAAAAACAAAAAATATACTCTTAAAATAGTAACAGAGAAAAATATTTTTCTCAATAACAACACTAATAAATAATAATATTCTGAAAAAGAATGTTTCTTAAGCACTAAACTATGAAAGCACAAAAACGTAATTAAATAATGCAGTTGATTCACTTCTTCACTTCACATCACTTCACTTTACCTCACCTCACATTGTTTCTTCCTCTGAATCCTCGCCCTTCTCGCCCTCTTCTTTATTTTCGGATAAACTACTATCCTCATTCAAAATAATAAATTTATTTCCACTATTTATATGAAATATGGCAATTTTTATATAATCATCCTCAACTGTAATTACTTTCCTAATTATTCTTTCCCAACCTTCCTTGTTAATTTTCAACACTTCATTTCGAACTATACGACTTTTTTATCGAATTTCGGAAAAACATTTCCTTTTCTGAAATTATTCTTCAATTTACATCAAATTAATTCAATCGGGTTGAAAATACAGAAATATGGCGGTAACCTCAACACTTTGTGGCCACATCTCTCCGCTACATTATCTATAATATACTTCTTCTCATATTTTTTCATTTGCAGGACTTTCAACAGTTGTGCTTTATTATAATTTTCCTCATAATAGAGATCATGTTCCATTAAAGAAATTTGCAACTCAAAGAATTATTATAAAAAGATTATTGTAAACATTAAGGCAAATTTGTTTCTCTTGCTCGTTCAAATGTAACCGATTTTTTTCTTACTGAAAACACTAATGAACTTTGATTTTCTTATCACTGTAATCACTATCACTTTCATTTTCACAAACAGACATAGAGGCCTCCCACGGTCGAAACATTTTTACATCAAATACCTTCTTAAATTATTTTCAAAAACACACCAGCAAATAAACAGATATAAAATAAATATTACTTATATTACACAACTCACTTCAACACGATAACCTTCTTAAAATATTTTCAAAAATACGCCAGCAAATAAACATATATTAAATAGTTATTATTTATAATATTATACATACAAATGTATCAGCACTCCTAGAATGATTCGGTAACAAAATTAAGCGCAGCCCTGAAATATCACAGCACGTAAGCTAAATTCCGCCTTGGTCGCGTGCCAGCAAACACAACAATCATCGTTCTAGCTTTAATGTAAACGGTGTAAAGGACGGAAGATATCATGTGTTATACATTTCTCGTCCAAATGTCGCGTCTTTCCCCGCATGTCCCGTCACAATATAGGTTTCCTCAGCTATACAGATTTCTAACTGGCTCCAGGATGGATTCGAACCATCGATATTTGGTACCGAGTGAATAGCTATAAGCGCTTTACCCACTCGGCTACCATGCCCTATTGACATTTTGATTTTGTACAATCACGAAAATGAAACTTAACAAGATGTAAACATTGGTTTTTAATTTATACCTTGTGGGGCAGAAGGTTACACACTTGGAGATAATGGACACACACCCAATATCTGACAAATCTAGGATTAATTTTTATTTAAATTAAATCCTAACTCATAGACCGGGAGTTGAATGCGGGCCTTCGGGCTGAGAGGAAGAGTCAGTACCACTTGACCATGAGGCTAAGAATTTAAGATATTTTGAAAACTATTTCAGAGAAACATACAAATGACTGAATAAAATACATCAAATGTTTACTAATGTTTCTGTGTAATTGAATTATTTTATTAAAAAAAATTATACGTAAAAGTTTTGTTTCTAAGCTGTGATAAATGTTATGTTTTAAGAAAAATGATAACCTGACAAATGGATTTTTAACTTTATTCTTTCCTGGTGTTTTGTGATTTTGATCAACAATGATTTTTTATTAACTCGACCATTATTACTAAATAATAAATAGCGAGGAATAATGGGTTTGTATTTCATATCAGATTGTAAAAATACAAATAAAAATAGTTGGAAAATATTCACATTTCCGAAAGAAGTTAAAAGTGTTTTAGATTAGTCTCAGGTATTTTTGTTTATTTTACATTATTTATTGAATAATTTGCATCCTTATTATCTACATTTTAACCATTATTATTTACATTTTATATGTATTTCATTTAATTTGTAGAAGAAAAGACAGCAAGTCAAATAACTTTCCTGTAGTTTTCTCATGTAAATTAAATGTTGAGACTGAAATAAGTTTTCAACAATATTTCTAAACAAAGATATTGAATTATCTCTTGTAGAAATACTCCTCTTTATATGTCTTCTGTTTTATACTGACATAATAATAATAATAATAATAATGTTTATTGACAAAATATTTGTTTTACAGAATTTAAATATTACAAATGTAAATAGATATACAAATATTACATACACATATATATAAATACGAATAATATACAAAATATTACAATTATAAATAAAATATAAATAAATTTTCACTGTCAATAAAAGTGTAAGCCTCACAAAAGTTTAAAAAACTGCGCGTGAGTGCTAATTTATAATTAGATTAATATGTGAAAATTCATATGAAAGGAAGAACTAATAATTACAACTAAGCAATACAAAACGGTATGGCTTTAAGGTTATGGACATAGTACACCTGGGTAGTAACTAATTTTATATATACATATATATATATATTTTTTTTAACAAATATTTGGGAACAATGTAAGAATTGCTGTGTAAGAGTACACTATAATATAATATATTCGCATCAAAATGTAAGCATAATCAATAAAATGTCGGAAGGAAATGTAACTAATAGGGTTATAATTATTTGACCAATATGATCAAAGATTAAAAAAAGATTAAATCATTAGATTGAACCTGTATTTATAAATTTATCTAATATTTCGTATGGAGTGTTTTTTATCCATTTATAAACGGAGGTTTTAAATTTTTTAATATTCAATGTCTTTATTTCTAATGGTAATTTATTATATATTCTAGGAGCATAGTATGTACAGCATTTTGTTCCAATTGTTTTCTGCGCTCTAGGTGTTTTCAGTAGTTGATTATTTTTATTTCTTGTTGTATAATTGTGTGTAATATTTGAAGAGTTATTTTTATTTTGATGCTGATGTGTGAGTAGAACTTTGCAAAATAATTGTCTAATATTTAGTATTTCCGATTCACTGTATAATAATTTTGTTGGGTAATAATAGTCTTTATTATAGATGATTTTAAAGATTCTTTTCTGTAGTTGAGCTAGTGGTTTTAAATTAGTTTTATTTACGCCTCCCCAACCTAAAATACCATACTGTAAGATGGATTCTACTAGACCACTATAGATAATTTTTAAGTTTTTATACGAAAGTATATTTTTAAGTTGTTTAAAAGTGTAAATTAATGGTCGTAATTTTTTTTGAAAGATATTCAATCTGCGTTTTCCATGTAAGGTGTGTATCAATGTATATACCTAAATATTTAATTGAAGAGGCAATTTTAACAATGAGGTCTGTATCTTTAATTGTGATAGTCTGATAGTCAGGTAAGTTGTTTGTAGTACCGAAAGGTATAAATTTTGTTTTTTCTAAGTTTACAGTTAGCAGGTGGTAATCTAACCAGTCTTTTATTTTTTTTAAATTGTTACTTGCTATTTGGTAGACATGTTGCCAGGAATTCGCAGAAAAAAATATAACCGTATCATCAGCGAAGGATATAATAGTACCGTCAATTTCAAGAGACAGTAGATTGTTCAAATATATGATGAATAAAAGGGGAGCAAGAACCGTCCCTTGTGGCAAACCATACTGAACAGATTTAATTTCACTTATATCATCATTTATTTTTACAACTTGAGTTCTATTGAATAGGTAGTTTTTCAGTAATGTATAACTAGTACCTCGAAATCCAATATTCCATAATTTCCCTAACATTTGGGAGTGACTTATAGTGTCGAAGGCCTTTGCAAGGTCAATAAAAACTCCTATGCAAGGCCTTTTCATATCAATGGAATCATATATTTCATTTGTTAGGGAAATTATGGCATCCTGAGTTGAGGTTTTTGCCCTAAACCCAAACTGTTTTTTGGATAATAAATTATATTTCGTTAAGAATTTTTCCATTCTGTATTTAAGAGCCTTTTCAAAGATTTTTGCTAGAGTAGATACAAGTGATATTGGCCGATAGTTACTAATTGTACAGCGGTCTCCACTTTTGTATAATGGTTTTATTAGTCCAGTTTTGAAATGACTGGGGCATATTCCGCTGATAAAAATTAAATTAATAAGATGAGTTAGTAAGGGTGATATAATATTTGAACATTCTTTAACTAAGTCATTGGTTAATTCATCAATACCTGGTGCTTTAAAGTTTTTTAATGTTGATATGTAATTATGCACCTCAATTTCAGTGACATCAGGTATAAGATGAAAATTTGTTCCAAATATGTTATCATGGAAGGTTATATTAGGTTTCTTTATTTTACTGGCCATTTTTGTTCCTGTTTGAGAAAAATGGATGTTAAATTCATTAGCAATTATTTGCGCATCATTTATAATTTCACCATTATCAAGAATAATTTTTTTTATAGGTACACTATTCTTATTATTGTTAGTTATTTTTTTTCACCGTATTCCACAGAATGTGTCAGTATGAAATACATATTTTACCTCGTAATTTTATCAAAAAAAATCAAATATTATATCTTTCATGTTACTACAGAATGACGAGCCATAATCACAAACGGTTCGCAAGATAATATTAATCATTTTTGACATAAGTATATGAGTGATTCTCGTTATTTATATATAACAAATAAATTAAACCTTAAAAAATAAATTACTTACCTACATTTATAATTTTTAAAAATTCAAAAATTAGCAGATAATTATGTACTGTTTATGTTTATTTAATTGAGGTAGGATTGTTCATTTTCAGTAACATTATTAAGTTTCTGACTACCAGCTTGAAACTTTCATTTCGTAAAATATTTGGGGTGACAGTCTTCCAAAACATGCATGAGCGATCATGAAGGCCCTGTACAGTTCTGGCTGAACTTGTTAAGATTCTTGTTTTTTTCAGTGATAAATCTCCTTTTTGAAACTTTCCAAATTTACCAGTTTGTTTCAAACAAGAATGTAGTCCCTTGAATTTGAAAATTATGCCCTGTACAGGACTAAATTGAAGGATGAGCTGCTATCATTTGTACTAAGGCTGGGAATTTTCCAGATTTTAGTATTCGAATATTCGTTCGAAAAAATATTCGAATATTCGAACTATTCGAATAATTCGGATTATTCAAATACCTATTCGAATATTCGAATACTCGAATAATCCGAATTATTCGAATAGGTATCCAAATAATCCGGATCCTCGAATATTCATTATTAATAGGTATAACATTGAATACTAGTGAATAGTGAATACTCTATTTGAGTATTTGGTTGGATAGACCACAATAATAGTCGTGACGTAAACCACTAAGCAGGCAATTTGATTTGCTTTCCATACCCACAATAGGGTATGTCTCCTGTACATGTGCTTTAAGGGTCATAATTATTCAGTTAGTATTTTATTTTAGGATTGAGGCGCTATTGTTCACATTTAACTATTGAAGCTTAAATAAAACAAAAATAGAGCTAGTTTATTATACTTCTGTGTCATAACTATTTTTCCTTTTCGAAGAAAATAAAAGTGCTCTAAAATTAGAATGTTTTTAAAAAAGACGCAGATTGTGAAGGTAAAACAAATACATGAAAAGTCAATAGTTCAATATTTACAGGTTTTCTAAAATTTAAAATTTAATTTTGCCTTAGTACAGTAAGAATAAGGTCAAGGCGAGAAAGAGATGGAATAGTTTGACTGGGAGTAAAACGTGCCACTAATGTGGTCTATTTATATATTTGGATTTTAGAATAGGTACCTACCTATACCTACTATCTACCTACTTTACTTTGATGCAAACTGCATACCTATTCGTACATAATTTAATAATATCTTTTAATATTTAAATTTACTCAGATATAATCGAATATTCGAATACTCAAATATATTCAAATATTCGAGTACCTATTCGAATATTCGAATAATTTCCTATTAGAATAATTCGTATTCGAATACTCGAATATTCAAATACTCGAATATTCAAATACTCGATTTATTCGTATTCGATTCCCAACCTTAATTTGTACCTGGGCTACGAGCCGATAGGTCGAGATGTTATCTTCAGGTTTGGGCAAAACATAGACAGTGCTTTCAAATATGCATGTGACTTGATACTTACAACATCAGTTGATACTTACAACATCAGTTTAAAACTGACCCTAAAAATTTTTGGAAAACACTTAGATCTCTTAACGTTCATTCTAACAGTTTTGACAATCCATCTGATATAGCTCATCCTGATGAATTTAATGATTTTTTTATTGACAAATTACCTGAGGTAGATGTTGATGTTAATTTTGTAGAAAATCTTTATGCCAATAAAATATTTCCTGGTGTTACTGAAGAATTCACTTTTGAACCAGTATCTGCTGATAAAGTTGAAAAATGTTTAGGCACTATCAAGTCAAATGCTAAAGGCGCAGATAATATTGATTTAAAAATGTTAACTTTAGTAACGCCATACTTAATTAATCACCTCACTTTCATAATTAATAGATGTCTCTCTACAGGTACTTTTCCTAAACTATGGAAATCTGCGAATGTTATCCCTGTACCTAAAAACTCCTGTCCCTCTGAAATGTCACATTTTCGGCCAATCTGCATTTTACCTACTATATCCAAAATTTTGGAGAAGATAATTTATGAACAACTTACACAATTTTTCGAGAAATTTAATATTTTGCCTGCAACTCAATCTGGCTTTCGAGCCAATTATAGCACCACCACAGCCTTACTGCATGTAACAGACGAATTATTTAGGTCATGTGATGATAACGAAAATGCTTGCCTTATACTTTTAGATTACAGTAAGGCATTCGATACCATAAATCATGCTACCCTGTGCTTAAAATTAAAATATTTTGGACTCAGTCCCAACACAATTTCCTTTTTCTCTAATTATCTGGCTAACAGATGTCAAAAAATTGTACTTAATAACATTTCTTCTAACTTCCGTACTGTCAATAAAGGTGTACCACAGGGTAGTGTTTTAGGTCCTTTGTTATTTTCTGTTTTTACTGCTGATTTTTCGATGTTTCTGAAACACGCTAATTCACATCAATATGCTGATGATTTCCAATTAATCTTTAGATTCTTGCTAAACGATCTTGATGCTGCAGTTGAAAATATTAATTTAGATTTGGCGCACATTTCGTTGGTGTCCCGTAACCATGGTCTAGTGTTAAATGAAGCTAAAACCGAATTGCTAGTTGTTGGTAGGCACAGGGAACAGGTTGTAAGTCATCCCCACTTCATCCTAAGAGTCAACAATAAAAGTATAACACCTAGTGATTATTGTAAGGACTTAGGAATATATATAGACAACAATTTAAGGTTTTCTAAACATGTCAGTCACGTAATTCAAAAATCTTACAGTAAATTGAAATCTTTATATATTCATAAGGACTTTCTTAGTCAAGAAGTGAAATTAAAGTTATGCGATTCTTTAATACTTAGTTACATAGCATATTGTGATACAGTTTATTGGCCAGCCATTTTGAATAAAGACAAAGAAAGTCTTCAAAAAAGTTCAAAACGCTTGCTTAAGATTCAGTTATGGTCTAAGGAAGTTTGATCATATATCATCTAAATTTCTTGAATCTAAATGGCTAAACCTGGATGAGCGTTTCCAGCTTCATTTAGCTTGTATAGTTTATAAAATTGATAAACTCGAAACACCCAAATATCTATACGATAAGTTAGTGAAAGGTATCAACACTCATGAACTCGTTACTCGTCATCGGGAGTTGTATACTGTACCCAAGCATAGTTCGGCAAAATTTGAAAGATGTTTTACCTATAACGCAGTTACATTGTATAATAAGCTACCACATTATATTAAATCTTCCCCCTCTATTAACTCATTCAGAAAACAGATCAAATCCTTACTCTGTACCAACAGAAATATGTAAATCTTTCGCACTTATTCTTGTGTATTTCTATATTTCCCATTTTATTTTATTTTTCTTTTTGCAATTGTTGATTAAATGGAATGGTTAGGTGTAAGAGCAACTATGTTGAACCTCGCCATTCCTGTAACACTATTCTGTTATTTATAATCCCTTAACATAAATAAAGACATTTTATTATTATTATTATTATTATTATTATTATTATTATTATTACTTAACACAATGATCGTTATACAGGGTGTCCCAAAATTAATTTTTGCAAATCAATTTTTGAAATAGGTATCCAGGTAAAGATAGTTTATTAATTTAAATGAAGTGACATCTACACATAATAAATTTAAAATACTTAAATTTACAAAGGCAAATGTTCGAAATGTTCGCCATTTTGTTCTATGCATGCATGCAATCGGCGAAGAAAATTATTTCAACACTACCTATTGTTTCGTTTGTAATTTGAGTTAATGCTTCATAAGTGCGAACAATAACGTCATCTTCATTATTCGGTAGGACTTTGTATACCGCATTTTTCAAGTAACCCCAAAGTCAAAAGTCTATTGTGTTGAGATCGGGGACCTAGGTGGCCAAGAAGTATGTTCTCCGCGACCGATCCATTTATTGGGAAATCGCCGATTTAATATCTCTCAAACATTTCGAGAATAATGAGCAGGCGCTCCATCATGTTGATACACAATACTGTGGCGTTGCAATAAAGGAATATCTTCCAAAAAGGTAGGTAATATGTTTTCGCAAAAATTTGCATAATTCTCTGCGTTTAATATTCTAGGCAGAAAATGTGGTCCCATTATGTCATTGCCCAATAGACCAATCCACACATTTACACTCCAGCGCACTTGCTTATGTGATTCTCTAATTTGATGTAGATTTTCATAATTCCAGATATGCAAGTTGTGCTGGTTAAACACCCCTTGCTGATTAAAATGGGACTCATCACTCCACAATACTTGCTTAAAAAGGTCTTCATTTGCATCTAAGCAATTTAAAAACCATCTGGAGAATCGTAAGCGCATCCCAGGATGCAATTTTTGAACCGGCTGTAAGTGATAAGGATGCAGATTTTCTCTTTGCATGAATCTGTGAATAGTACTACGACGATGGTGACGATTGGCTTCCAAGATCCTGGTACTTACAGACGGATCTTCTTCAATGTCGTGGAGTAATTGCTCCTCCTGTTGCCATGTTAGCTATCTAGGATGACCAGCATGAATCATGTTAGAAGCCAAACATCCAGTTTCAAGTAGACGAACTTCAACAGCACTTATTGTTTTATGATCTGGGTGTCGCCTTGTAGGAAAACGGTGGCGGTACAGACGCTCTGCGGCAAGAGCATTATTATTACAAACTCCAAGTAGTTTAATCATATCTAAATATTCTTGATTGCTGTACCTTCTGGGCATTATAATAAGTATGAAAACTTAATTGTTTACCGTTGTACGTCAGTTTAAATTTGAAATATTTTATTGACATTGACACACTAAATGTCGTATTCTGTCTTCGTCAAGGGTGACTTGATTATAAATTATCTTTACCTGGATACCTATTTCAAAAATTGATTTGCAAAAATACTTTCCTTGCGATCTTTAAGATGGCCATAATTTCGTAAGGAGTAACTTTTCGAAATTTTGACATAAGTGATTTTCGACTTATTTTTGGTCATAGAGTCTAATCCTGGCGGCTGGGAAATTAATTTTGGGACACCCTGTATGTATATACCCCTTCAAACGCAGAGTACATTTTAAGTTTAGGAGACAAATTTAATTTACCAGTCAGCAAGAAAAGCATATCCATACAACAATTATTAATTGACGTTGAATATATAATTAGTAACATACAAGATGAGAACTCGAAACAAAGCTATTAATATCAACAAATTTTTTAAATAGCAACAAGAAAATTAATAACAGTAACTCTACCAAAATATTGCGGGATGCTTATGAGACATCACGTTTTTTAAAAGAGCACAATGATATAATAATAACCAGAGCAGACATGGGAAATACAACAGTTGCACTCGATAAAACATTTAATATAAGTAAGACTACTGATATGTTAAATGACATTACAACCTATGAAAAACTGGATAACGACCCTACAAAAACTATACAGAATAAACATAATAAACTAATTAACAATTTAGTTAAAAGTAATTATCTAACTAAAGAAGATACAGGAAAGTTAAGATCAAACACAGGTGTATTTCCAAAATTGTATACTTTACCTAAAATACACAAAGAAAATACACCATTAAGACCTATAGTAAGTTTTGTGGGCAGTTCCACTTATAAATTAAGTAAATTTTCAGCAAATCTTATAAAACATGCATTTAATAAGGACGACCATTACATAAGAAACTCTTTTTTTGAGTTTGCTTCATTTATCAACAACAAAACATTACCAGAAATTACATTTTAGTATCGTTGGATGTAGTGTCCCTTTTTACTAATATCCCAGTAGACTTAGTTACAGACCAAATTAAAGAGCGTTGGCAACTCATAGAATCACATACAAAAATTCTCCAGAATGTATTCATAGAACTCTTTAAATTCATTGTAAACCACAGCTTTAATGATGACATTTACAAACAAATTTATAGCTTAGAAATGGGGAACTGTTTATCACCGATATGATCTAATATTGTGATGTCAGAATTGCAAAAAATATGTCCATCGAATTTAAGTTTACCTGTACCGTTTTTTAAGAGATACGTGGACGATATAATTACAAGCATTCCTGTTGATAAGGCGAATGGGTTACTAACAACATGAACAGTTTACCATTGAACTAGAGCAAAATACTAAAATTCCGTTTTTAGATACACTTCTAATTCGTGAAAATAATAAAACTGAAATTGATTGGTATAATAAACCAAATCACTCAGAAAAATATTTAAATTACATTTTAGAGCATCCCCTGACACATAAAATTAATATTATCAACAATTTGAACTATAGGGCAAATAATTTATGTATAGGAAAGAAATTTATGTCTAGTAAGAGATCTACTAATTAAAAACAGCTATCCAAATAAACTTATTAATAAAATTATATATAGAGAAAACACGAAAACTACATTAGACCAAAATAAAGTACGAGAAAAAATTGTCAGTAAATTGTTAAGTGACGAAATAGAACAAGTAACATCCAAAAGTGAAAACAATTTAAAAAAACACTGCTTCAGTAAAATTAAAACAAAAACTCCGAAAGAATTATAGTCTGACGTCATTTACGAGATACCATGTAATGAGTGTGACCAGGTATATATTGGACAAACAGGTAGATATCTGAAAACTAGAATTTCGGAACATGTTAGAGATTGCACAAATATTTACAATCCAAATAAAATAATTAAAAACTCTACAAGTTTGGTGCAACACTTAAAAATATTTTACACTCGTTTAATTTCGAAGGAACCAATATTCTGGGTAAATAAACAAATTAAAAAAAAAACTTCTACATAAAATGGTTGAAATTCAAAAACAGAACAAATGTGTCAACAAGAGGTCTGACGTAGAAAACTTAAACTCGTCTTATTTTAATTTAATAACAAAAATAAAAAAAGAACAAAAAGCTGGAGAAAAGTTTTTCACCCTACTATTAGATTTTATACGTCACAAGTCTAGTCATTGTTTGTTCATTCATTGTACGTGGCTGTTATCTTAATTATTATTATTGTCGTATACCTAGTTGTTTATATGTTTAGTTGTTTAGTGTTTTACAAGGAAAACCTATACAAAATGTAAGTACCTACTGAATGTTTTAATTTTTAATCTGTTACAGTTTTTAAGTATGTTTTTTATTAGGTATTAAGTTTTATTGAATATAATAACTCTTGCATTTACTATGTCATGTATATATGCACAGACTGATGCATTTTACCAAAAAATGTAACCTCATTCTCCATTATTAATGTTATTGCATTCAAATATATATATATATATATATATATATATATATATATATATATATATATATATATATATATATATATATATATATATATATATATATATATATATATATATACATAATTATGTGTTGTTTACCAATACAGAACTACATATACTGTATTTTATCTGCAGGGTCCTGAGGATGTCTCTAAATAAAGACAAAACGTCGACATATTTTTGAAACTGGTTTTCTCCTTTAAGTAATTGACTACACCCCAACAATTTAGCACTAAAACATTTAAAATAAGGGTCATTAAATAATTTTAAGAAATTTGAATAAAACACTGAAATCGTTTATTTGAACTTTACCATTACTTATGAAAAGTAACATCTACCAAATTGTTTCCTTTCCCTAATAAATGCGTGTTTGTTTAACCACATTTTCCATCAATTTCCAACAAATTGTGTTGGTCTTAAGCATTTCAGTTGTTCGTGGTTTGTTAGCATACACTTTACTCTTTAAATAACCCCAAAGAAAATAATTTGATGCTATTAAATCAGGGGAACGGGAGGCGGTTCTATATCACCACCTTTTGATATGGAAACATTTCACAAAAAATTTCACGTGTAGCTCCTGCTGTATGTCATGTGGCACCATCTTGTTAAAACGACATGTTCTGTAATTCCAATCGAGTAATTTCCGGTTGCAAAAAATTACTCAGCATAGCACAACAACGATCCTCAGTTACTGTTATTTCAATTTCTTGAGAACGACGTCTTATGGATTTGGACTTTCATTCACATTATCTCACATCATTGCAATGTTTTCGGGGATGCGTACATTACAACATAGTGAAGACTTTCGCATACTTGCTACAGTATTCAGCGTTTCAAATTTTTTTAATTATACGAGTAATTACTTCCTCACCCCTCAAAGTATTCGTGAAAAAAATTTTGAAAATATTTATTACATTTCCTGACGAATCTCGACGAATTATGACGATACACAAAATTTCAGACAGAAAAAAATTTCTGTCTAATGTGTCTGTCTGTCTGGTTCGCGATAGCAGCTACAGTTTTTGAGATAAAGATATCAAATTTGGTACACACATTCTAGAGATGAAGAAAGAGATTAAGTTCGTTGACGAGCAAAATCGGTCCCAATTTTTGAAACGTCAAAAAATGTGACTTTTTTGAAACGTCAAAATGTGACTTTTTTTGAAACGTCAAAAAATGTGACTTTTTTGAAACGTCAAAATGTGATCTTTTTGAAACGTCAAAAATTACTTTTATTATAAACCCCACCACACGTCGATTTTTACTACCCAGAGGAAGTTCTGATGCTCAAGTATTTGAAACGTCAAAATGCGACTTTTTTGAAACGTCAAAAAATGTGACTTTTTTGAAACGTCAAAATGACTTTTGAAACATCAAAATGTCACTTTTTAGACGTCAAAAAATTACTTTTATTATAAACTCCACCACACGTAGTGTTTTACTACGGTAATTAAGTTCTAATCCCCAAGTAATTGGCAGCGGTTTTTTGGTCTTATGAAGCACATGATTATGACAAAAAGCATCACGTAATTTTCTTTGTGTTTGAATAACTCAAAACCCATTTTTATAATAAGTTTTAACAACTAAAACACCATGTACTGGAGTGAAAGTATTCATCATAAAAATTGTTAACCACCACACTGCAAGACTGTCAAAACCAAGCTGATAAAACGTCAACAGAATAAGCATAGTGGTAGCACATAACAGTAGCGCTACATTGACCACACGCGTATATTAAACATTGCAGTATTCCTGTGACTCCCTTTAATTTCTCTAGACAATTGCGTCTGACTTTCAAATATTTCGTTCTCTGTAGAATAGATTTTTGTCACAAAATAATATTTAATTGAGTAATAAATATTGATTCACTTATTTTAACAGTTTTAGCTTGTCAGCGGCAGACATTTTTGTGATCATATGTGGTCATTCTGATATTTTGTGCAAAATAAATTTGATTGGTCAAATACGCTATTTAATTTTTTATTATGTTATATAATTTTTCATGACACCCTGTATAATGGAATAATGGAATAATACTTCAAACATTATTTGTAAACGGATATTCTAAATGCGATGTTCACAACCAGATGCCTTGGCCATCAAACTGTCCCACTCAACCCACATTAAAACATTGTGGCTTTATCTGAGTTGATTCCTTTATTAAAACAGGTATACAGTTGCGGTGGTGCAGTTGGCATCATATTTCAGAGTGGCCGCGCTGACAGGTGGGACGGGGGCCATTGCGGCGGCATGTCGCGGTTGCGAAAAGGCCTGTAGAAACGGAAGAAGCTCACAGGATCCGGAACTATTCCGTAACGCACGTACCGCATCGCAGGACTTGTGAACTTCAGAAGTGCCCATTAGATTACCTAAGTTGCCCTCAAATTACCTGCAGTAATTGTTGAACAACTTTGAGAAGATTTATCATCGCTTCTGTTTTGGGGAACTTTCATGGTTTGGCGTTTGGTTAAAATGGGTTGAAACAGGTTCGTTAAGTGCCACTCTCCTGTACTGCAGGATTTTACAGGGATGACTATCTAAAAATGCTTTCCTTATATAACAAAATAAAAGTAAATGAAAACAATAACATGCATTCTTAGTTAACTGAGTTTTAAACTATAAATAGTACTATTATTTAACTTATTTGACGAATTCATTGCAACAGTATGTAAACTGATCGAAAAAAGTTAAGGATTCACCATGGATTTTCAATGATTACATAAAAGAAAATAGTACAGCTGCTTTCTTCCATCATTCAACCAGAAAATGATTAATAGCAAAATTAAAATGAGGTCTCCAATTAAACAGTCAAAATAAGTAGCAAAAGGTAAAGTGCAAACATTAGGTAATAGCGAGTCATACGCCCATGTTTGCTATCACTGCCAGAACTCTTCAAGGCATACTTTAGTGATTTATCTCCTTTTGGTTCAAGGTATCGATTAATTAGTTATCTTACAAGTATATCCCAGGCATGTTCAATGCAGTCAGATCTGGAGAGAGTGGAGGTATAGGCAAATAATAATCAATTTCATCCAGTTCTAACACTTCTAATACTATCCTAGGTCCATGTGGATGAGCATTATCATCCATGAATCTGATATTAGGTTCCAAATTTCACCGATAATCATTGGCATGTTCTTAACTATGTCTCTCACTATGTCGCTAACGACGTCTTGCATAAATTTCACCTGTATGTTTACAAATATACAACTCCATGCAGCCTCCAAGCAAAAGTTCAAAAGCGTGTACCTCTTGAACGTATCATTAAGCCTTGAATTTGGCAGTCTCCAGAAGCGAACTCTGCGTTTGTCGTTATGGAGACAAAAACGGCTCTCATCTGAAAACATCACGGTATTCCAGGCATCACACCAGTTTACTCATTCTTCGTACCAAAGTAAATGTTAGCTCTGTTCTTATAAGTTTCTTACAGTGCATATCTACCTCATATGGATGATTTAAGATAGTTCGCGTGGTAATACAAACTCTAGTTAGAGCAAAAAGGTCCTGTCTCAACAAAGAGCAGTTTCTTAAAGGATTCATCGTAACTCCTCTGACTAATAAATCTTCCTTCCTAGCATTTGTGATAGGTCTACACTTTCAGGCACGTTAAAGCGATTGGCCACATCAGACTACCTCAACGCCAAAAAATTATTACGTCTTTACTTTTGCAAAAACTGATCACAGCGAAGTATATTCTCATATAGAATCTGTTCTGCAAAAAATAGATAAATAGTAACTATTATTTTATTGGTTCAACAATTTTATCCCTACATTTATTTGTTTACCAGGAGGTGGATATATCGACACTTATAGAAATAGGATTAACTATATATTCTAATAACTTCATTACATTCAACCAGAATGTCAAGTGTAAGTGATAGTGATATGAATTACTGAAGGTGCTATATAAACATATTAGTTATGCTCGTCCGTATAATAGATTAACAAAAATTCTTGAGCTTCTGGTCTTTTTACTGTTTTATTGAATAAAACTGTTACACACGTTTCGGTAAAAAGATGATGGCAATTTTTGTCGAAACATCGGTACAGTTTAATTTAATAAAACAGTATAATGTTCAAAATCTCAAGAATTTTTTTTCACCACTATATACCGAGTAAATCTGCCTACTGTAGTTGGGCAATATAAATAAAAATACGACGATGCTACTTGATATAATATACCAGGTGGCTAGTAAAAAACGATTCTTCAAAACTCGGGAGAATATTGAGATATCGATTTAAATTTTTTTTATCTCTTTCAGACAAAAGGATGAAAAATATTTCTAGCAAATATCAAACATTTATTTAGAAAACAAGTGATTTTTTTTATTTTCAGTTAAAAAAAAACAGTAATTGAAATGGATGTTTTAAACTATTGTTATTTAAAAACATGTTGTGTTGGACCTCCATTCTGCAAATATACTACTCTTAGTGTATGTTTAAATGGTAAAATAGTCTTTTTGATTAAATTTTAGGACACTTGTGGCCAAAATTTTTCTATTCGACGGAGCAGATCTTCCAGGTTGGCAAACGGTTCTCGTCTTTGAGCATACACTTATTCTTGTCATGCATTCCATAGTGAACAGTATAATGGATTACAATCAGGAGAATTCGGTGGTTACTGATTTGCTTGAGTAAAGGATGGCGTGCTGCCTGCTAAGAAATGTGTCTATACACTATCTGTAACCCAAGGTTATATTATAAAGAAAGGGAGTTTATTTTCTATACCACTACATAAATCATCGTTATTTAAGGATCTTCCATACTATAATTGCATAATCTTTTATGACTATTTACGAAAAAGTAAGTAAGTAAGTAAGTAAGTAAGTAAGTAAATTTATTTATATAGTTACAGATATAGATATTTTTCGCCAATTTACATTAGTAAAATTTAAAAATAATATTGTACTTCATAATTATAGTAACATGTTATAACACTATTTATATCATATTACTGTTTCTTCCAGAGTACACCTAGATAGCATAGAACGATCTGTGCGTGTACCTTAATATAATTAATATTAATTTTATTGTGGATTCACTATTCGATGATAGCTGCTTTAATGAGTGATACTTTTTTTTTATATTTATTTCTCAACCTCCTACTAATATCCTTAGAAAATCTAGTTTATTTTTTTTTATATGTTCAGATACTTTATCTGAGAATAAACTTAGATTATTATAAAGTTTGAAATGGGCTGGTAAAAGACTGTAAAACTTAGGTCCGTAATAAGTGGCAAATCTTTGAGTAGCTGTATATGTATGTATGCGAGAAATTTCTAGGCCACAGCTAATATATCTCCTATATGAATAATAGTTGTTACACAAGTAGTTAATTACGTTTACAGCCTACACACTTATTTTGCATCTAATTCAATAATATATGTAGGGTTTGTTTATGCACATGTATTTTGTATGTAAATTCATGTGGGTATATTCTTTGTTTATATACTGTTTATACTGTTCTTATATGTTCTGTATTTTGACTTACCAAGTGTACAAATTTGTATCAAATTGAATAATAAACTTTCACCTAACTTATGATAATGTTACAACTAACTCGAAATGTCACTAACCGTTACATTTGTTTCTATAAAAGCATACTTCTTTTTTACGCTGCTTATAAAGTTATCAACTTATAAGAGTAAATTTGAATAGTAATTTTAAAATGTAGTCATTTCGTCGTTGATAGCATACCTATGAAATTTGCTAGGAATATATTTCAATCTGTATTTGTTGTCTGTAAGAGAAAAAATTTTTAAATCGATATCTCACGGTACTCCGTGTTATGGAGCTTCAATCAAGATTCGTTTTTTAATAACCACCCAGCAGTAGAAGTGGTTGATTCCATATTTGTAATCTATAACCAAACTACTGTCACTTTTATTAATAGCTATTTGTTTACCTAGGGAGGAAAGTGTGTCCTTTCCTCCCGCGGATAAAGTTGCTGCCCTCGCTTCGCTCGGGTTGCAATCATCTAAGGGAGAAAATTATACTTTACTCCAGAGTTGAACATATGATTTTTTTGACACCTTTACATAATCGTTCACACATATTATTTATGATAAAGCTTTATTTCTTATATTTTGCTGAAATCAAAAATATTTAAATATAAAAACCATGAGCAGGCTAGTAAATGTGTCCAGTTTCTACGGTAGCAAATAATAGTCAAACAAAATTGTTTACTGCACAATTATTATTGCAACGCGATTTAGTGCATTACAAAAAAAGAAAATGAGTTCGGATAGTGACTGTGAAATTCCTGAAGCTATTCTAGAAGAAGCAAGAATTGCCACACTAAATCTTCTTCCAGCAAAATCGAGATTAAAATGTGAAAACGAATATAATATGTTCAAAAAATGGATGACAACCAGCAACGTCAAAAAAATAAATGATGTCATTTTGACTTATTTTTCATTTGCCAGTAAAAAATACAAATCGTCGACCCTTTGGGCAAAGTTTCGATGTTAAAAACTACGCTTCTCTTAAGAGAAGATATCGAAATAGAGAAACAGAAACTGATAATTTTTTTAAAAAGGCAAGCTGTTGGATATAAACCGAAGAAAGCAAAAACTTTCAGTAGGGAAGATATAAATAAATTTATTTCAGAAGCCCCTGACGAAATATATTTGTTCATGAAAGTAAATTTAATTGTTCTTTAACTTATTAGTAGTTTTTCATATCTTCTTTTATTTAAGGTTGCTGTAGTTATGGCAATTTGTGGGGCTTGTCGGTGTGACGAATTAACCTATTTACGTCTCGAAAATATTCAAGATAAAAACGACATTTTAATTATTCCGATTCCAGACACAAAAAACGCACATTGCACGTACTTTTATTGTAACTAATGATAAGATTAATGGAAACAACGTTATTGACATATATAGGACGTATTTTCCATTAAGATCTGCAAAAACAACACATTCCAGATTTTTCGTAAATTATATTAAAGGAATGTGCACAGTGCAAGCAGTTGCAAAAAATAAATTTTCCTAAATACCCCGTAAAGTTGCCGAGTATCTTAAATTGCCGGAACCTTCTAGTAATACTGGACACAGTTTCAGAAGAACATCCGCATCGCTTCTGGTAGAAGCTGGAGGGGATATTATAAGTTTGAAGAGGCATGGGGATGAAGGTCCTCAGCAGTTACTGAAGAATATTTAGAAGATTCTATCTCAAAAAAGTGTAATGTGGCTCAACAAATTATGACTGGAGGTAAAAAATCACAGTCAGTACAACTTGCAAAAATATAAATAAAGACAAGCAAATTATTATTGAGGGTTGTGAATCACTATCAACATAACGAGCGAAAATCAGGACATTGATATTAACACAACAACATTAAGCTGTTCATCAAAATCTTCTATTGCCATTAGTTTTAATAATCTAACAAATTGTACCATTAATGTTCATAATGATAAATAAAAAATTGATTATAATATTTTATTTGGTTTCATGTTAATATTGGCTTCCGTTTCTAATAGCAATGGGAGTAAATGTATATTGTCTCGCGTTGCTATTGGAAACCGACTGAAGGGAGACAAACGTCTATTTTCGCTAGTATAAAATACTCTGACAAACAACAGAAAATGTTACTTTCGGAAGCAGGTGTCAAAAAAAGCATTTTTTTTGTAACTATAAAAGTAACAGAAAGAACAGGGGTGGGAAATCTCAGTGACACACCCTGTGTTAAATAGTGGATGTCATTATTTTTCCCATAAAAATCTGTCAGTAACTATATTTATAAATTTGCCTGATCAAAATATGTTCTTAAGCGCTAGGCCCGTCATCTACTTCACCAACTAGATTCTCAATGGTTACTATGTAAAAAACAAAAATACTGAATAAATTATATATCCACAGAATTAATATTAATAAAAATCAAATCTTTCATATCAAATAAAACACATAATTTCTCCTCGATCAGTTTTACTATATTATGTAAGATTTAATTAATCTCTGTTAAAACTAAAGTGAACCATTATCGGAAATTAATAACTGTAACATACTTTATAATATGTCCGACACAAAACACCAGTTGTTATATTATGTTCTAGACATGTATTTGAGAAATTTATTTATTGTATGAAATATCTCTTGATCAGTTTAAGGGTGAAATCCTGGGATTTAATTTCCGTTTGGATGAAAATGTAATTCATCATCCTGTACGAATTCACTGAGAATATCGATATTAAAAGATTTCCCAATTGCATCAGTAGAGATGATGTTCGCGCCACTTGAATAACTGTGGAGAGCTCTATTTTTATGACGGGATTTTAAGCTTGATAGCACTAAAAATCGGATATGCGGTTAAGTAGATATTGTCAGTGTGATTTTTTAGATCGTTATGGAAAATTTACAGAGATAAGAGATGAGCCTTTCAAATGTATTCTGTTATATATTATAGCTTGTCTAACTAATATCAATACCATTTTTCGTAGTTGGTTCGTATAAATGAGCGATTATTTTGCACAGTGAGTTATCAGCGATTATTTTCGAAAAAATTTTTACATTACATTTTTTTTAAAAACAAGAAGGCTAGTGTTTTGATATAGTGAAATAATAAATGTAGGTATACTCTCAGATTAATAATACTGGAGTAACAATACATAAAAAGTTGTCCAATTTATATACATCCCACGCGAGATACGCAAATATTATCACTAGTTTTATTCCTGTTGCTCAGAATTATGAACACAGTGAGAAGAAACCCGATCGATGCCCGATCTTGAAAACAAATAGTGTTCTGTAAGATGACGTCTGTCATTTTAATCTGTGTTTTTAAGTGATTCTAAAGTTTTGTTATTTGGTACTGTAATTAGTAATCGACTTTTAATTATAAAAAATTTAGGTATTTATAAATATTTATTGAGAACCAATAACTAATAAGTGTGTAATGTGCGGTCAAAGAGGAAAACCTCGGGGTTGTTTATCTTTTCACAGGTAAGTAAACAAAACAAACCAGGGCCGGCATAATGCGAAGGTTTGAAATCTCCAAATTAACTAAAATTAATGATATCTTTGCAAAAACAAACACAACAACATATGATTCCATTTGAACAGTAAAAAAATCCACATTTTGTCAAAAAAAGGTACTTATACAAAAATATTTATTTTAACTTCAATGGAAATTTCATTTATCAGGTTGCTCACAAATTGTAGATGTTTTAAAGTCAATTGATATTTTTTTAATTCAATTTTAAAGGTTGTTATTAAAAAATGTGTTTATTTTCAGATTTTCCGAGAATCTGGAGTGAAGAGAAAGTTTGCTGAAAGATCTCAAAATGGAAAATGCAAGTAATTGACACTACGTGTGTTCACAACACTTAAAAAAAGTGATTATAATATTATAAGATCTGGATTAAAAGTGTTGAAAATTAATGCTGTTTCATTTTTTCCTCTGGCAACACCGTGACCACTTCGTCACACGTACTGTCCAGGTTAGTAGAAAATTATATTGAAAACACCGGCACACAAAAAAAAAAGTTGTTTGTACATTTGACGCCACCTACCTCCCGACATGTATTTCGACCCGCTGCATCCGAATTTGAAGTCAGTTTGGACCGTACACCCTTCAAATATCGAGTAAATTGAAAAACCGTAAAAAATAGCGAAAATTGGGTGTTTCGGTAATAAAAAAAATTTTGTGGATCTAAACCAAGCCTAATTTTTATGTATTTCGATCCGCTGAATACGAATCTAAAGTATATTTAGACCATAAGCCGTTTTAAATCTAAGTAAATTGTAAAAAACCCTCGAAAATTGCTAAAAATGATAAAAAATTGTGATTATACATTAATAATAATAATAATAATAATAATATGCTTTATTTGCCCAACAGGTAACACCCAATTACAGGACAATATAAATTACTCTTAAATACTACTAAACATTTTGTAATATTTAGTAATAAGTCTTTATATTAAACATAATTAAAAAATTAAAATTAAATTAAAAAAAAATAGTGTGATAGTAATAGTTAAGAAAAACAAAATAAGAACTAATTAGTGAAAAAAGTAAAATAATATAAATAACAAAAAAAAATTTATATCTACATAACACGCAAAGGAACAATCAATAAAGGGAATAGTAAGCTAAAATTATGTACTAAAAGTTTGCTTAGGATATTTTACCAGCTGATTTTGTGTGCAAAGGTTTATATCACAATGTTGACTAAATTTGTTAAAATAATGGCACATACAATGTATTGGTGATTTTAGCAACATATTGGTATTGGTTCGTTTAGTTATTTTTGAGCTTTCACACTGTCGCATTCACGCATTATGCCGACCCTGATATGTTTTCTTTACTTACCTGTGAAAAGACAAACAACCTCGTTGTTTTCCTCTTTGGCCGCACACTACATATTTATTATTCATTGTTTCTCAATAAATACTCACTAAATAAATACCTAATAACACAAAACTAAAGTTTGTCACATCATTTATCACTTAAAAATAACAGATTAAAATAACAACAGGTAAAATACATTACTCAAGCAAACAAATTTTGTATACCTATTAAGTTTTAAGTTTAAGCAAAAGCATAAAATAATCGCTGAAGCCAGGAGCCGCCCCTGGTTTATTTTGGATAAGTAAACATGCAAATTGTTGTTTATGTATCGGTCATAATAATCAGCGTATCTCTTATGGGCGTTACTTATCTTTATATTATTAATAGAGTTGGCAAATCGGTCCGCTAATCACAGGCGGTGCCAGATAGAGAAATACCCAAATACGTAAACGAGACTTGTTTACTATTTTAGCAAAGACTAACATTTGATTTTAGTCTATTGTTATGCGTCGTGGTATGCACAACGTAATTTATTCCTCTTCGTTGTATTGTTGATAATTTTATTTGTTGTATTTTATTCTTGATATTAATTTAATAAAAAAGTATGTCAGACCTGCCCAAGGGTAAAAGAAACGGCCATACGCTGACAACGTGAATAAATTTAACAGCGAATTCCCGGATTTATTCTGATAGGACAAATGTAAATTCTGTGTAACATAAAACTAAAAAAATGGAGTGCCTTCGACAACACAGTATATGTTCGATTTACTCTTAATGCTGATTGCCTGTAATGTTCCGCTGCACATACTCATTAAACAACTATTTTAGGAGTTCTGGAATAAATACACTCCCAAGGTGACGTTACCAAGTCGCACAACTTTGCGTAACTATGTACCAACTGTAAGCGAAGACATTGTAAATAACATCAAATATGTACTAAAGAAATACACGGTTGTGGTTATGTGTTGACGAGACAGATTGTAAAAAAATTCTATTTTAAATGTACTGGCCAAGCAATTACGCGGGTGGTGCTGGAGCCGTTAGAAAAATTTGACCTGTCAAAAAGTCAAATGTTGATGTTTTTGACCGATGGTGCCGCGACAATGCGTTTGGTAGGCCATTCTCTTCAAGAACGCGGTTGTAGGTTGGTACACGTTACGTGTAAAGTTTATGCTTTACACCTTGTGACAGAAACTATTCGACAAGGTTTTCCAGAGGTAGATGCATTATTAGCAAGTACAAAAAAAGTGTTTCTTAAATCTCCTAAACGTCTTTGCGCATTTCATTGCAAGTGTCCCGATATTCCTGAACCACCATAGCCGATTCTTATATGTTGGGGAAAAGGTCGCACGCAGGGTTGTGAATTTGGCCACTTTTTTTGATTTTGTCCAGGACAGGACAATATTGGACAAAATCGGACAATACTGGACAAAATCAAATTGAATTGGGGAAACGCGCTGGAATAACCAACTAGACTGTCTAGAAATACTTTTATTGAATCGAGAATATTACTTGAAAATTGTGGAAAATCATGAAGATGATGTACTACCAAATATTACTAATATCGTAGAAAACGTAGGTTTAATGAAAGAAGTTAAGCATTTATTCAAACAATTAAAGCCCATAAGTTGTTCTTTGGATAGAGTACAATCAGAAAGTTCTAATATATCTGATGCATTATTTGAATTCCTTGCTTTAAAAAAACTTTCTTTTGAAAATGAAATATTGAATCCATACGAAACTGTAAATAAAAGGTTCGATGATTACATTACTCCACCACACATTATGGCTTTTATGCTTAATCCAAAATATATAGACGAATTGGATAATTTAGATTTTAATTTACAAGAAACTGGGAGGAAATGGATTCGTAAAGTTGTAGATAAAAATTTGTTACCTTTAGTACTACAATTTAATCATAAATCTTAACCTTTTCCCGAAACGTTCTTTAGTAAAACTGTGATAGATACGCTTACCCCAATTGAATGGTGGAAAGCAGTTTCAAGAAATGTTCCTAACAAAAAGTTCTGCGAATTTGCTCTGCATTTATCAGATGCATAGCTTCATCTGCGAGTATTGAACGAATTTTTTCTAACTTTAGCTATATTCAAAGCAAATTAAGAAATAGATTAGGTTTAGAAAAAGCTTGTATTACATCAATGGATGTCGAAAGGTCGTTCTCAAAATATAAGCATATTTTTTCACCACGTCGAACATTATTCTCGGAGACAACCATAGAAACATACATGATGCTGCAAAGTTTTTACACATCTTTTCCAGTTTGTGATAACCAAGCTAGTTAAGAGGGTAAGTTGTGGACACATTGTTATAAATTGTAACAGTTTATTGCTTTTATTACTAGTTAATTTCTTTTATTACACGTATTATGATGCGTACGCCTATGTCCTGCGGAGTATTTTTGCCAACTCTAATTATTAATCTGAGGGTATACCATTATAGTATACGATTGACCTTAACAAGAATTAACAAATTTCCAATTTTGATGTTCCTTTGACATTTCTAGTTGACAAATTTAAAATTAAATAAAAATGTAGGTGGCTCTAAATCATACATATAGGTATTAGAATAAAAAATTAATAATGCCACCTTGAATTGTAACACAATTTCGATCGTTTTTTGTTTTTTAACATTGTAATTTTGATTATTACAATTATACTTTAACAATATAATTGTGTAGCAACAATATATAATAATATAACTGCTATGATTCAATGATACTGAATACCTGCACAATATTTTGAAGCTCTCAGTGATTTTACTCATTTTGAAGGGGAAATATATATGTAATATCGCATCCCACCATAGCATGCAAAAAAAGGCAAAATTTCTGTGAAATTGCCCAATGCTTCTTGCAATGCTGCACTAACCGCAAGGATATTATTGGTATGGTAAAACTCCTAGAGAAGGCACAGTAAACAGCAAACATTGGCCGATGTAACAACTACCATTTCTATATACGGAATATTGAACACTAAAAATAATTATATTGTGACTATTTTATTTAAGATGATGTTATATGCGTCTAATTAAATAGTAATTAAATATTTTTAAACAAATACTCAGGAAAATCTATTTGAATGAGGATTTTTTATTTAAACTCTCAAATGCCCATATAAATGATTCTCAGATAATTTCGTTAAACAGAGACAAGGGAATAATATATCCATTTTTATTGGTTTTTATGGCAGAACTGAACACTCCATAGCTCGCGTTAGTCGATACACGTATTTCAATTCGGACAAATCAACAAAACATGTCTGAACCTGTTTCATTCGTCAACTAAGCATGTTACTGGAACAATCGATTTTTGTTTTGTTACATAACGCTTTTATTCTACTATAAAATTTCCGTTTCTTATTTTAAATTTTTGTTATTTTTCTTTTTTTACATGCATAACTAATGAGTCATGTATAAATTAATGCATAAATAATGGGTCACAGATATAAGGTTACGCATGTCTACCCTAGAAAACCCCAAGAGAAACAAGAAAACTGAAACTGTGACCATCATGGTTTGTTAATGTATTAGACGATAAAAATGGAAAAAGCTTGAAGTAGTATGAAAATTCAGGAGGGTTTGCTCAAAACAGACGTTTGGGGACTTTTCAGAATTTGTTTTTAGTGAGCTGATGAACATATTCTCTAAACTTCAACTTTCTATTTGAAATTTCTATCTGTACTATTAAATAAAGAGTGTTTATTGTGGCTTTTTTGCGATTTTATATCTGATAAGGTAAATATTTAAAGTTGTTAAAGTACCTTTCCAATGTACAATGTTCAATGCTGTTCTTAATTCTCAATAAAGTCTCAATTCAGAAAATAACCTCTATGTACATCTACTACTACGAATTTTATTAGACTAAAACTTGAACGGTTTACGGTTTAATTATTTATAAAAAAAGATTTCGTACATGTTAAATTAAAATTCCGCAATGTGTGTTTCTCAGAGGTTTTTTAAATTAATATGCATTTAGGTATTTTATCCAAAATTGAGTGAAGAACTACGAAGGCGTAGAATGACCACAATAATTTTTTTTAATTTAAAATTTTGTCTTATATAAAAATTGTGAGATATTTGTATTGTTATTCTGAAAGGTACATCAGGCCTTTCGTACCTTGTAATATTGGTTAATATAGCATCAAAACTATCAAAGGTATTGAAATTACATTTCCTTTATCCGTCTGTATTGTAGTTGTGAGTTCGAATTGCACTACTGACACTGGCAGTTAGAGGTATGTCGTATTTGTATAATTCGTATAAATGATACGACTATTTTCGATGAATAGTTGTAACGGTCCGTTTTTTTTTTTTAATAAATAATTTGGTCTACATTCCTTATAAATTATATGGAAATTAATTGATTTATAAGTTAAATTACAAAATCGAATAGAATAATTTTACAAAATCTTATTGTACTAGCTATTTAATGCTTCGCTACTGTGCGGGAGAAAAATTTGTTTACAGCAGGCGATTTCGTCGTGTGCTCGACGGACGAAGTTCCGTGGTAGTTAACTGAAGAGCGAGGAGCACGAAGAGACAGGCTAGAGACACGGCAGTGAGTGGAGCGTGTTGTGAATTAAATTTTGTTTAAGCTTGATAACTTTTGTGAGATGGGAAATTGATGGAAAGGCGATGCTGATTTGTTGAAGTAGCTGAGCTTGTTGGAGTATCATAAAGCCAGGCCGTACACTCGGCACAGGAGCAACTAGTAAGAATATTTAATTATATTGACGTCTCTATGAAAAAATATATAAATATAGGAAAAGTTTAACCTCGAACACCCTAGGTACCTAGGCACTAACTATTAACTTGTGCTCAGACTTTGAGTGTCTTGCGAGTGAACAATCAATTGTTGATATGAATTTTTATAAAATTTGCAAATCAGCCTTTAAACTAAATTCGTTTAATGTACTTTACATTTATTTGTGTTTAATTATCATTGAGTGTTTAAATAACTACCTATTTTTCCATCTTTTAATGGTAGCCTGTTATTTTTAAGTTAAGGAAAAGCGTTGTATATTTTAAATATAAGAGATGGTGGCGCCCAATAACAAATAAATGAGTTGGTTTTATCTTTTGTACCATTTGGATTGGCGATTGCCGTGTATGACTTTGCTTTTACTTTATTCAGTTGTAAGTTTGATTTGATTTATTTGGTTCATCACTTTACTTCCCCGGCCCGAATCGTAAGTATTGCTTATTATGAATAAATGTATTTTATGCTAAGCTAAGCTTTGTTTCCTACAATTTTTAGTGGTATGGTGACCCCTGTTATATCGTATGTTACTAATCTTTGGCACCGCTACAGTTTCGTATTCGTAAGATACCAACGAAGTTTACCGATTCTGATTTTGTATAGTGTTTTGTGTTTTGTAGTAATCATACTCTCGCGTGTCGAAATAATACAGTACGAGTACGTTATACTATTTCTCATGTTCACTCCGTATAGCATGGCGGACGATGCAGTGATACGAAATATACGAATCTTTTGGTACGAATCTTTTGTATTACAGAGTCAGTACGATACGATTCCTTGAAAAGGGTCGTATTGTTGGTGGTTATGATTGTATATTCACGTGTTTTTAAGTGTAACACCCCTTCTATAAAGCTTTTGCTTTGGATTCGTGGGTTGTCTAATTTCTGTTGTGTTTGTTATCATTATCATTCATATTTAATTTTATTAGCTAGTTATTTAAGCCTTGCCTGAAATTTCAAAATAAAATGAATAAAAAAAATACATAAAAATGTAAGAAATTTGGTGTGTGGATATGAAACGATCTAGAAAAGTATGCAAATAGAATATCTGCATTTTTAATATTAATTTTTGGAATAAATTTTGTTTTCTTTGTAGTTTATTAGAACATTTATGACTTTCTATCTTTACTAGCTGTTTATTATTGTGCTGATTTACATTTTATTTGAGAATAAATATTCCGTGTTCCTTCAGCAACAGCACTACAGATGATATTGACAGTTCAAAACGTACGAGTAGACGCTGGAAAGTAGCCAAGGAACAGTAAAGTAGCAAAACAGTGGTAAGAAATAAATTGCTTCACACTTTAAATTGAAAAATAACCTAGATTGTTTGTATTAAAATATTTAAAACATAGATATAATTGTTAAGAGTAAAATTTCTGTAAGAATTAAATCAAAAAAATACCTTAAAAGTTGTAATATTCAACATTGTGGAGTGCTTTATGAGACCTAAAATATTACTTTCTAAGTTAAAAATGGCGACTTATCCTTCAAATCACATTATTTTACGATATCTCGCCGTACACTTTTAGGTATGAATTTGTTTAAATCGACTTTTCACGAAAACGAAGCATTTTATCGAGGTAAAATCTTGAAATTAAAAAAAAATGGGACACAAGAATGTTTTGGGGTACATTGTACCTGCTTAGGATGCTACTATTAAATGTTTTAAAGGGTTTATTACATTATTAGAAACTGAATTTAACAATTATCCAGTGTATTAAAGTTTATTACGAGTTACTGTCACACGTTTTGGAGATATTTAGAGAAAACCGTTATATATAGAATTTACTGGAGATTTATTGCACGATAATTTTTGGGACACCCTGTGTAAACCTTTGATTTAATATAACCCGATAGAAAAAAATCCACTGGCGTTAAGTCTGGAGAGTGGACTCATTGCCCAGGATAGGGTCTGTTTAAAAAGTCTCTTACTTGTATGTTATAATAAAGTCTGCTATACTTAAGCGAGATGTTGATCGTCATATATTAGTTCTAATGCTGCCTCCATGCAAAAGTTTTGCTGTTATGTTGCAGAAATAATTGGGAGCAGCCTAATGCTTGCCCCAAGTGCTAATATCAATGCTGTTGCATTTTCTTCATCGTTCCAGTTATTTCTTGACCATCAAAAGAGGTGGATGTGACCTAGTATCAGACGAAAATATCAACTGGCCTCCTTTCTCCCTTAATTGTTGTTTGAAGCGGGCACTTTTCCTCTGACATCACTGACTTCTTTTCTGACTTCTCCTTTAACTTCAGCTATTTCACCTTCAAATGTTTCTCTAAATGTTCTAACTTCTCCTTTAACTTCACTAATTTCTCCTTCATCTTCACTAATGTTTCCCATATGCATGAATTCAGTCCATACAATTTTTTTCAATTTTTTCATGACTGAGAACATAGCTTGCTGCTACCCTTCCAAAATTGTTTTTAATTCTTCCTAGCGTCCTCGTTTCTGTTTATCTTTTTCTTCCTGTCGTCTTCTTCCTTGATCTTCTTTTTCTTCATGTCGGTTTCTCCATTGTTCTTTTTCTTTCTGGCGTTTTCTTTCTAGGTCTTCCATGAATTTTCTCTGTTGATCTTTCTCTTCCTGGTATTTTATTTCTTGATCGTTTAGCCGTTCTAACAACGCTGCTTGCATAAAGTCTAGAATATTTCAGCTATTTAATTCTGTAATACTGGTATCGTCATCCCGGAGCACCCCTAGGGGTTCATTAGCGTAACATTATGTTTTGCATTGTATAATATTTTAAGAAAGTGGATACAAGGATCATTTCTGAAAATTATAATCCAGTGGTTTATAATTAAAATATTGAAAATACCGATCAAATTAAAAAGCTATCTAGGAATTATTACGGTTCAAAGCTTACTATAATTTTAAGTCTCCAGCAGTATATTTCGAAGATGTGATGGACACTAACACTAAAGTAGTTATAACGTCTCCACTCATCAGCCAGGTCTTTATCATCGAGAGGTGATTAAGTCATCATAATATTTTATTTCTCTAGCGGCTCAAAATTGGTTGTTCCACAATAAACCGTTCAAAAATGATCGCACTGTATATGAAACGGGGTAAAAGAGATTTGGATTATTCCCAGTGATAATTTAAAATTTCTTCAAGAGACACTAAACTAAAAATGTCTGAAATAAAATATTGAACATACCAAAACAAGTAGTCCACCTAAAATTTATTAATGTATGTGAACATTTTTGTTATTTACATTTCACTATAGAACGGAAACCAATATATTTTCTTGCCTGGACTATACCACGACTTTCTGGCTTCCTATTAATAATATCCCGATATATTTTCAAATAAAAGTGAGAACCTTGTACATTTTCATCCAATCTTTACCTCTTTTTTATTAAATTTGCCATCAGAAAACTCCCTCCTTTCGCAAGACTAACAAAATAACGAGAGTTATGTCAACAATATCTCGAAATAGCGTAAATGAGGGCAGAAAATTAAACTTTTCCATTGACAACAAAATTCCTTGATAATTAAATAATTTAATTAGCCGCAATAAGTTAAACTCTAACCACAAATTAATTAATGTCCCAGAAAACAGAATTAATCATATTATAATTTCGTCGCCATAGTGACAGTCAGTAATAAATTATTTATACCAACATTTCAGTTTGAAGGGATCAAAAGGAATAAGCTAAGCTCCAATTATGCTCTTTATCAAAGCTTTGAGTGATGTCTGAATAGAAGGTATGTTTTTCATATTACATATTTATCGTACTTTTTACAGCACAATTTGAATTTACTAGCTAACAATATCCAATTTTGTCTCCTATTAAATTTTTAAGATACAGAGTGACACTAACGTCTGCTCTTCAATAGGGATATCCCACTAGAATGAAAGTTGATTTTTTTTAAATAATGATGATTATGCATTATATATGTAATCGATATCTCAAAGTGGTTGATATTTTATATTTTTTACGGTTACAAAATTAAATTATAAAGTTTCAGCATAATTTATAGTTGCCGCCAGTTAAATAACCTATGCTCTATTCTTTAGCCAAGACGGTATTGTCATATTTACTTTTTATATGTTGTGAAATACTATTATTAAAGCCGACCCATTTGATGCAGTCTAAAGAGTGGCGATAGACGGTAAACATACGACATGGCATACGGCATTTCAAATAAATTATTGATTATTCATATCAATAATTTGGTGTAACTCCATCCTGGGTTTCTGGTGCATCCATTGCAAAATTTTCTTCTTGAACAGTCCTAAGAAATTAATAATCTTGATATGTTGAGAAACAATGTTATATAATTTTTGACCAATGTAAGTATGGAAACATAGTCCTATTGTTTTATTCATTTTTGGTATCACAATGGTATTTGTTTTTGATCTAATTTCATGGACATAATCTACAATTTCACAGGTATCCTTGTTTTCATGGTAATAGATTTATAAATCTTTGAACATAAAGTTGTCGAGATCAAAAAGATTTACTTCTTTGTACAGTTCATTGCTAGGGTACGTGACGATCTTGTGCAATATGATTTTTAATATCCACTTTTAGATAATTTCAAGATTTCTCAAATAATTATTAGTCACACCACCCCAAGCAATGATCCTGTACAAAACGTGAGATTGAACCAGGTCAAAATACATTATTCTAAGTGTTTGACGTCAAATGGGTAAGCAGTATGTTTTATCATAATTTACTCTTATAATAGTTTACTGTCGAAAAGTTTCAATATCACCTGTAAAACTGATGATCTTGCCTTTAGTTGGTAACTCAAATAAATCATTCACATATAATGTAAATAAAACTGGTCTTAAGAAGGTACCCTGTGGAACGCCATATCGTATTAGTTCAAGCTCGCATAATTCATTACACTGGTATCTATCGGAAAGGTAACTTTTTATTAATTTGTGGCTATTTCCCCTGAATCCCAGGCTTTCTAAGGTATTCAGTAAATTCGGATAACTTACAGTGCCAAATGCTTTGGCCGAGTCAACAAAGATACAAATAGCTGAAGTTGAGTTATCAAGTGCTTTATATACATTAGAAATTAAGTCAGCCGTTGCATTCTGTGTTGACTTGGCCTCCATATTGAGAGTCTGAGATAACATTGTATTTTTTTAGATAGTCTTAGATTCTTCTGTTTAATATGTTTTCAAAAACTTTGACAATGCTGCTTATTAAAGAAATCGGCCTATAATTTTTTACAGAAATTTTATCACCAGATTTGTGGATTGGTTTGACTACAGCTACTTTTAATGATTTTGAAAAAACTCCTACTTGAAATATTTTGTTTCTTAAATAAGTAAAGGGACCCACAATAAAGTCCGCACATTCTTTTAAAATTTTTGTTCGTATTCCATCTTTGCCTGGTGCTTTTTTTTAGTTTCAATTTTAATATGACATTTTTCACTTCTTGTTCATTAGTTGGAGCTAGATAAAAGGAATTTAATGTTTTTTTGCTAAGAAATTTTTTATTTCTTGTTTTAATATTTTGTGCTAGATTAATAAAATAAGAGATATTTGCAATTTTTTTTTGATTCAACTATAGAATTATTGTTTTTAATTTGTGTAATTTCAATTTTTCTGTTCTTATTTTCGTTAATAATGTTCCACATGTTTTTCGGTGAGCTATTTTTTTTTTCAATTTCAGGTTGATGATATATTTTTTTGCTATTTTAATTAGTTCTTTAACTCTATTACTACGTTTCGATGTAGAATGCTCATTTTCAAAATACGCCTTAACATTTACATCTCGGCGTAGAAGTTTAGCAGAGAATACTATAGTAGGTTTATTAATGATGCAAGTGTAACGCTGACATCAATAAACAGGACGTGATATAAGAGGTAAGTTTTTATAAGTTACCCCATCGAGGCCAATTTTTTATATGGGCCGGGTTTATATTATATGAAAAATATTTGAGATTTGTAAATATTTTGCAAATGTGTACATTTATTTTGAATAGTAGACACTTATTCAAGACTGTATTAACTTACATACAATATAAAACAAAAATATTTACGTATTTTGCAACTCAATATATTGGAAATTAAATTTAGTTTTCGACGACAATACCAATATCTTTTTTTAAAAGTTGTAATTTCAAAACGCTTCATATAAAACGTTAAAGTTTAATAATGAAATAAATACATTATAACCAGAGACACCCTGATAGGTGAATCCGGAAACACGCCAGTACCTTCTTGTTTTTGACTGGCTGCTTGAGTTTCAGAAGATAGTCAGATGATGTGATAGGACTAGAATTTGAATCTTAGTACCTTCTTGTTTTTGACTGGCTGCTTGAGTTTCAGAAGATAGTCAGATGATGTGATAGGACTAGAATTTGAATCTTAGTTATTATTTTTTACCACTTATTGGAATAAAAAAATGGAAAAAATTTAGTGGGCTTAAGTTTTCAAATACTATCGGATAAGCAAATTAAAAAGAAGTACGAAGTGTACATTTTATATCGGTAATATCTTTCATTATGCAAAAATTTATTTTGACGTCAATTAATTCTGATAAAGTAACTTCCTGGACCTTATTAGATATGCCAAAAGCTTTTGACTTTTTAAACACCGAACTGCTAATGAAAAAATTAAAATTCTACGGGATAGGGGATAATATCTTAATATGACTCACGTCTTACTTACAAAATCTATTTCAATATACTTGTCTTGGCACCACAAGTGTGTCTTCTTACACCTGTGGTGACAAACGCTTGTTACTCTCGGGAGTGCCCCAAGGCTCGATTTTGGGGCCCTTGCTTTTTGACATCTGCACCGCAGACTTGCCTCAAGTCACGAAATATTGTTCCCTGCATATGTACGCTGATGATATACAACTATACTTTGCGTTTGATGTGATGAAGTCTGAAGAAGCCCACACCAAAATTAATCATGATTTAAATGAATTCACTCCTATTAAATCCAAATAAAATAAAAATATAGTTTTTGGCACTGCAAATAAATTAAGAGTTCTTACTCACATTCAACTGTCAATTGACAATATAATTATAGAACAAGTTGACAAGGTGAAAAATTTGGGGCTAACTTTGATAAAATTTTAAACTTTATTCCTAATATATCTCTTTTAAACAGATTTCAAGCTTTAGATATACCCTTGGCCACTAGACTTTTGGTATGTGAGTGCTTAATCTTATCACATGCCAGCTACTGTGATTATTATTTCATAAAATTATTTTAAATATTCTCCCGACAGTGTGTTTAAAAATAATATTTAATAAACCATTATGAATATTAAATATGTTTAATTTATAACATAATTTTCTCTGAGGAGTATGTTTATTATCCTACTCTATATGCAGTTGATGCGGTGGAGATTCTAGCTGAATCCTTGTATTAATCCTTCAAGCCACATCTGCTAGTATGCTTTGGTCCTTCTATCAAATGACGTTAAACCAGTATAGATCCCTAACATGTGTAGAGATAATCGAATGAAGTAGGAGTCATCTAATTATGTAAATTAAATTTGTTGTCCTATAAGTATTATATTTGCCCAACGCAGGAATACTTCTGCACTAATAACATCAGTTGAAATGGAGAAAGGAAATAGACCGGCTAAACTGGCATACCCAAATTCAAGCGTGGTTGGTTATTTTCATTATAAATGAATTAACCTTTTGTAGGAATGTCTCCTGCGATTCCATATACGGTATATCTAGGATACGTCGACAAGGAAATACATGTACAGTAAATTAAAAATATTTAAAATTAGTAAAGCGTGATTAACGTTTTGTGTTGTGAAGGGGGAACATAACCTGAGACAGTACCACAACAACCATTTAGTATCAATTTCTCATTGTATTAATACGTTATAATTATTTTAATTAATTAAAAACTAAAATATAAGGAGGTAAGCAAAAAGTGTGTTTTCCTAAAATGGGAGACTGTCGATTTAAAAAATATGTATTACTTTCATGTTTCCTCTATTTACAAAATACTGTGAAACATAAAATTTCATAAATATATATTTCATACATAATTTTAGTGTTCTTAAATTATAACCTATCATCGTAAATATTACTTACTTTATTAAACAGCAATTAAGACAACGATTTATTTAAATTTATGTATCCTCATATTGTCAAAAGGCTTAAATTTTGCAATTAACTAAAAAACAAACAAAATTTAATATGGTAGCAGCAATAAAAAAAACTGCACCAAGCTTACTATTGGGTGAAGGTAATGGGTATCGCGATCAAAAATTACATTAAAAAAAATACAAATTTATGGATAATTTAACTTCAGTAGAAAAATATTCAATTTCGTCTTTGAAACATGGCAAAATATTAAAATTCTACCGGCTGATAAAGGCAATTCCACAGTAATTTAAGAATGATTCAAAAATTATGGCACTAATAAACGAGGGACCTTGCCCAATTCCATTTTAATGGCTTGCCAAAAATACATAAACCAAATATTCCTTTAAGAGTTCTACTAATTCTCCATGGTATAATTTAGCAAAATTTTTACTAAAAATTATTAATCCGCTTTCTGCTAATACCTAATTGTATATCAGAAATAGACAACATTTTTTGGAGAAGCTTTATGATATTATTTATGATAGATACCTAATAAATGGTGAGTGTAGAATTCTGAAACTAATTATCTTGATAATTATATACCATATTGTGTACAATAAACCGATGCAATAAAAACGTTACGGAATTATATCGTCGCAAAGGCTCTTTTTTTCCAGTATCATACTAGGTAACTAACTGTGTTTTTTTTGATAATCAGACTTAGATGATTCACGTCATGGTAAGCCTTAAGAAAGAAAAAAACGTTTTCTAGATGTTGCATACCTAGTATAATACTTCTTGGTATTAATCATTAAATTCATTTTCTGATAATTGGTAGGATGCAAAGGGAATAAAAAGGATTTTAACAAAATTTAAACAATTTAATCAATCAGCACAATAAATATCAAACGTTATCCATTAAAAGCATGCAGAAACTGCAACTTTGTATAACGTGATGATTAGATTTATATTTATTCAGTGACAGTGTGAATATGTACATATATCTGAATTTAAAATTGAAATACGCATCATAAAGAATCAACATATTGGTAAAGATATTCTCTCTCCACACACCGATCGTTGTTTTTTACACACAGTATACTTCTATAAAGCCTCAGAGAGTTAAGAATATTTATTATATTTGTTCGAATATTTTCCCTAGGCAGGAAATTATATCGATTCAAGCAACACCTCAATGCGATAGAGAATTTCTAGACATTTCGTTGTGAATATTTTAGCATACCTGAAAAGAGACTTACGGCGGAGCGGTTCTTTTATATATTTAAGTTTCACTCAACCAGAAACTGCTAAAAACTTCCTTATACTCTATTTCATCGTTTTGAAATTTTATTGCAGATTTTTCGTTGCTTATTCAAATTTTAACACAGAACAATGATTCCTGTTAAGCCCAAATCTGTGGTAACGAGGACTTTCATCTTAAATCGAAATGAAATAAAAGGTTTTTTTGTAACCCAAATCCACAACCTTGTTAAGAGAATGAAGTTTAGTGAACAACGTGAAAAATAAACTATTCATAATTTAACATTTAAATATATGCCATCTGTATATTGGAGATAATAAAAGAGTAGCTTTAATTTAAGCAAAAGGACAGTTCTTCTATAATATAAGCCTCCCATATCTGCTCCTGTGCACAGAAAATGAAATGTTTTAAATGAACCAGTAGTTACTTATATTATGGTACTAGTGAATAAAGACAATACTTTATTCACGAGTGGAATAATTAGCAACGAGGCGTTCTGCCGAGTGTTCTATTTTCCGCGAGTACATAAATTTCTTTAGTCACATGTGGCATAAAATATAGTAACCAAACACCTCTTTACTTAGAAATGTATAAATTCTGTATACTTAGAGTTTTTGACAGTTTGACATTTAGAGATTAAATTTTGCATTACCTGCCCTCTGGAGGCATTCTAGATGAGATTGTTGTAAGTTCAATTCAATACATTCCTGATTCCTCTAAAGGACTTGTCATAGTTTGCAGGAATCAAATCTCCACATATATTGTCACTAGAGTAAATAGAAAGTCAGAACAAAAGAAAAACAAATTATTAAATGATTGCGTGAAAAAGATTGTTTTACTTAAATGCTGATAAGATTGGACTATTATGAAAATTTAGACAACCTGATTAGTAATGGTTCTAACACTGACGTAGTTTTCCACGAAACATCAAAACACTATATACTGCACTCGACGCGCCTTTCGCCAACCAAGTTGACATCATCTGGAGATGATTAAAACTAAACTTATGCTAACAATTTACCCTATTTATATCTAAACTATTGTCACGGTTCACCGAACCGTCACTAACCAATAAAGTGGGCTGTTTGGGATATACCCTCTGCCATTATTCATACTATTTTTACACTTTATGATTTCCAAGCTTTCAAAAGCATCCAGAAATCTAGTATTTGTTACATTCCTAATTAATCTTAAATGGCTAATATCTATTTTATGATTGTTCTCAAACACATGTTAAGCAACACTAGACTTATCTATTCTACCATATTTGAGATGGGCCATATGCTCTTTGAATCTGGTTTGAATTGATCATCTAGTATGTCCAACATATTTTTGATTACAATCCTTACAGCTAATTTCGTAAATCCCCGACTTTTCGTTTGTTTCAATTTTATCTTTTGGATTACCTAAAAGTTGTTGTAGTTTGTTTCCCGATGAATGAACCACTGTCATACCTATATCATTAGAAATCTTACCAATACCACGGGTGAATCGAAGATCGAATAGAATCGATACAAATTTCGGATTTTCTCTTTCATTTTTAAAGGTTGAGGAATTTCGAAGCGACTCTTTAAACTTTCGTTTCCTAATTATTTAAACTGAAAAAGTTCATTCCTTTCACTCCCTTGATATGAGGATGAAGGGGTGAAAATTCGGCATTCGAAAGAGAACCTCGTGTGGAAACCCCGTGTGTAATTTGAGATGTCTTTCACGTTTCTTATGAGAGATATACAATTAATTTTTTACAGATACAAATTTTTTTACCAATATTTATAAAAATGTTTGATTTGTATTATTACATACCAAAATCTCACAAAACTATACCTCGCAAACCTCGCTCGTTATTTGTTATTTTGTACCTAAAATCTCCCTGAGCTATGGGCAACCAATAATACCAGGCATTTTACTGCACAAGGCGCTTTCATCACTCTTCCAGTGTTGTATTTTGTCGTTGATTTGTGAAATACGCCGGCTAGAAGACTGTGACGGACAATTTTCGAAAGACTAATCTACGGTCATCCGAAGGATATCAGAAATTTGTTTTGAAATTTAAGTTTCCTTGTTTTGGACGCAGTTTAGAATGGAATGAAATGGAAACAGAATTTAATTGTGATCTTTGGTAAAACTTTACTTACACATTTTGCTTTTCATGAGATGGCACGTTTATTTCTTTATTTTCTAGGCTGATTGCTAATAAACGCTTAATCTTAATACCACAATATAGATATTGTTTTGAGGAATATTGTGTTCTGGCACATAGCAAATAAGAAGTGAGGTTATGAGTTTGGTGATTCTACTGGAGAAATTGGAAGACACCTGTATCCTCTGTGTTTGAGGTAAATAGTTCGTGAAATTATAGTTATTGTTTTTGTTTTGTGTTTAAGTACATTACTGAGTTTCCAATAGATGAAAGTTCGATAAGTTTGTAATTTAAACATATTTCTTTAGGGTGTACGTCTGAGGAGGCAAAGTCTGCATCGATATGCACGCCTGGGGTGAAATTTGTATCGGTCTGCAAGCCTGGGTATGGGTTCTGTATCATTCTACACGTCGGAAGCGTTGTTTGTTATTATTTTGCAAGCGTAAGACTGAAGAGTCTACGTACCTACGTGAGCACCGAGTGAATTCTAAATCCAGGTAAAAGGGGACAAGGAAGAGTTTTGAAGATAATTTACATTTATGTGCCGCTGGTAACTGTTAACTATGTATTTGTTTTCATTTTTATGATAAGGAAATATCAACCGCATTTTATTTAGTTTAACGATATGCTGTGAACCTTCAGTGTGGCCACATTCATGGTGTTGAAATCTTGTCTTGATCTGTGTGACACACTCTGTGAATAAAGATTGTAGTAAATACTATAATAAGCTTTTGAAGCACAGTATGATAAGGTAATGTGAATAATATTTATGTGTTATTCTCGTTTACGAAATTTGTATGAATACAGTCTTTCATAGTTGTTGAATTTGATATTTTATTTCAAAGCACACTTTATAACGAGTACGCATAATTCATGGTAAGTTAAAATTATGGTAGAGTATTAATTTTATTGTATTGATATTCAGATAAACTGGGTGGAAACGCCCTGAGATCTGAGCTAGTTTTATTTTGTCGTGACACTCATTAACTTATCCGGCCTAAGTAGTGTCTCGACTTGCTACATCTCCACGCCCAGTAGTTTTGTGATTACATACCCTACCGTACAAGGTAATGGTACGAGGATAAAAGGATAACAATATGTAAAAAAAATGAAGAAAATGAAAGCTGCTTTGAAAGTTACTAATGAGAATAAATTACCCCATCAACGCCCAGATTACCCCTTTGTGAAGCGGTTTAGGGATAAAACATATATGTATGTGAAAGCGAACTCTATTTGAAGTGTTTTTAAAAAGTTTTAAATTTTTCCGCTTTTCAAAACCCGGCCTTAAATTCAGATTACGACTATTTAAATTTATTAATAAAATTATTATTATTATTATTATTAAGGAAAATGAATTTAACATTTTATATGGAAGTACTACTATTGTAATGTAAAACAGGTTGGACTCTAGCTTGCCTTATTAAAATAATAAAAATTGTAAAATTATTACGAATTCTTAAGGTTTGCAAAAACGCCCAATCCCACTTGAGTTTTTCGCACCAAATAGTAAGAGTATCTCAGCCTCTTTGCAGAATTTGGCAATCATTAGTGCTAGCGATAAATCGGTACACTTTTAAGTCATCTGCATACAAGAGAAAGCTAAGCTAAGCTATGCTTTCACAATTATCATTAATAAACCTAACTCCAAGTATCAAACTTTGTGGCACACCAGATCTATGCAAAAAACTAGCTAACCACAATAATGAACAGCCTCAAGTCAATACACTAACACTGTATTCTCAATATCGAGTTTATGAACGTTAAATATGACAAAATTGCAAAATGGCATAAAAAATCGAACGATTTGTAATGTCGCTAAACTTCAAATAATCCTTGTGATATATCCACAACATTCGAATGGTGGTGAAAAATTGAAAATTTTGTAAACTGTTCTAATTGTAACATCCGTATATATGCATGGACGCATGTTTCCACGTGAAATGAGAAATTGGAATTCACAGTACTTACTCATTTGCGTATTTATATCGCATGTGCCATATTTTAGGTATCAATAAAGGCAGCCGTTATACTTTCTACATATTTGTTACCTCTTGTTGCACTCATTTTTCATTCTAGATCTCTCTGAATTGTAGGCATGTTTTTGTCACTAAAGGAAAAGGAAATTAAAACTAGTTCAATAATTACAAAGAATGTACTAATTTTCATTTCGTTAATTATACCTTTTCAGTATTTCAAATTTGTGATTGGCTAATATTTTCTGTCGGCATCAGCATTTGAAGTTATCAGGAAGAGTCTAATTAAACTTCTCGCATTTTTCTTTGATAAAATGAAGTGACGAAGATCAAAGTAACTTACTACAAAAGAGAGTAATTTGTGCAAGTGTTGTGGACTGAAGGAACGCGGGCGCTGTTGCAGTTGTTTATTATAAGCTGTATTCACTTCAGATACAGGGAAATGCTTTGGAGTGTTCTGAGTATAATGGATACATTGTTATCGCGCTGGTCCTCAAACCGGACGGCAAATTGAAAATAATACTTGTCTAACTTTGTACGGATTAATTCTCGAGTCAATATGTAATTTGAAGTAATTTACACAATTAATAATATGGTAATAATTTGAAATTAAACTGGATGGCTAGATCTCTACCCTCTACCCCATCAAAATGATCAGAACTGGTAAGAGTAGCTCAGCTATTGCTTAGACACTTGTTAACTGAAATATTTCCACCCTATACAGGGTGTTCCGGGATAACACGAAATCTCCAAGATTCTCATACTTGAGTCAATTGAGTCAATATTATATCATATTTGTCTAGTTTGCAACAGATTGTTCTTCGAAAGTTAAAGAACATAGTTTGGAAAAAATAAATTAATAGCTTACATAATTGTCGTTATCTGAAAGAAACAGTTATTAATATATTTTGTTCAATAACAAATTTGCTACAATTATATTCTTGTGTTTTATAACGGTTATTACATTAATTATTTTTTCTTCTAAAGAGGAAAGTGACGGTGGCTTTATTAAATTAAGTTGTCTTTATATTGTCCCGTGTTGTTATCAAAATATATTGTCAATTATTGCATAGAAAACAGTGTTTTTCCAAATCAATAAAAAATTGCTAGTAAAACCTACTCGTAAGTATAATGACGTAACTGAGTTTAAAAATCTACGACCGGTTTGTATACTGGAGAAAATTATGGGTTACATCTCTTATTCTCCTTGACGTATGTAAGACATTTGACACTTTGCACCATGATTTTTTTAATTTAAATGTCACATTTCATAGACCTTGCTGAAAAAGCAGTCTACTTATTGAATAATTACTAGGGCTGTCAAAAATGTTCCAAGGGACAGTGGCGTACGCGAAATTAACTAATACGAGAAACAATAAACTGTTACAATGTATAACTACGTATGTAAAACTTACCCTCTTAACTAGCTTGCTTATCACAAACTGGAAAAGATGTGTAGCCATTTTGGAGCATTAGGTATGTTTCTATGGTTGTCTCCATGAGTGATGTTCGCTTCGGTGAAAGTATATTCTTATATTTTGAAAACGACCATTCGACATGTAATAAACGCATACGTAAAATAGTCTTTGAACGCACTTAACGGATCTGGGGCTGCACCATGACATATTTGTCTTAATTTAGTAAAACCGGTGTCTTTATTTAACACACTTGCGACCTTTTCTTTAACGCGCTCATTTGTTGCATCACCTATAACGTGTAGCAGTAGATTTACTTCGTCCACTATTTGCAGTGACTCCGCTAACGACAACGCACTGTTTTCCAATTTTTTTTATGCTTTCATGTAATGGTTTATAGTTGTTCGCAATATTTTTTAATGCTGTTTCAAGGGAAATATCTTCGAATTTTGTCTGGCTTTCTTAATAGTTGCAGCCTCATCTGGATTGAATTGTAGTATCACAGCTTTTATTTGTTGGAAATATTCAACATAATAAAAAACTACCTGCAACAGCCCAACGTGTAAGAATCGGCTGTGGCGGTTCAGGAATACCGGGACACTTGCTATGAAATGCACGGAGACGTTTAGGTAAAAAACATTTTTTTTGTACTTGCTATTAATGCATCCACCTCTGGAAAACCTTTTCGAACAGTTTCTGCCACAAGATGTAAAACATGCACTTTACACGTAACCTGTATAAACGTACAACCTTGTTCTTGCAAACAACGGCCTACCGTACGCATTGTCACGGCGCCATCAGTCACAAACATCAACACTTGACTTTTTGAGAGTTCAAATTTTTCTAATGTCTCCAGCACCACCCTGGTAATTGTTTCGCTAGTACACTGACTTAGTCTGTTGCTAGCTAGTAACAGTGAAACTGTCAGTTTTAGAGCATCCAGTACTCGTACTATAACATTTAAAATAGAATTTTTTTTGTTGCCTCATCAACAGATAACCACAGCCGTGTATTTTTTAATTCACATTTCATCTTATTTACCATGTCTACGTGTACAGTTGGTAGATCGTTACATAACGTTGTACGACTTGGTAACTTCACCTGGGCATTGTATTTATTCCAGAACTCTCGAAACGGTTGTTTATCGAGTATGTGCAGCGGAACATCACAGGCAATCAGTATTAATAGTAAATCAAATATAAACTGTGTTGTCGAAGGCACGCCATTTTTATTTTATTTTTATGATGTACACTATTTACGTGAAGTCCACAATCACGCTTATCCCAGCACATCAAATCTTTCTCGCACACTTTACAAATTATTTTAGCACCATCATAGAATAAATCCGGGAATTTATCTATGAATTTATTCACTTTGTCAGCAAATGGCTGTTTCCTACCGTTGCGTACGTGTACCATGCTTTATTATTAAATTAATATCAACAATACAGTACAACAAATAAAATAAAAACACAAAAATAATATGCAATACGCCCAAGTGACTTAACGTGTACACAACTTGATACCTAATAAAAACCTTAGATTTCGCACAGACATACACACTATTAACGCTCTCTATGCCCTATCCAAAATCAGCACATGAACGTTATTTTTTTATAGTAGTTGTATAATCAAATTGATAGTTATAAAGCCATACTAATTACAACATTTAAAAGAAAAACTAAGCAATTATTTTAAAAGATTTTTCTTGTTTTAATTTGTTTTAAGTGTTTAAAATATTATATATAATATCTATTTAATTGGGACATAACAGAAAATACACCTTATTTATCATATGGTAACTTTTTTTGTGTTGTTTTCATTTATGCTGCGCCTCTTCCGAAGGATGTATTGATGATCTGTAGTTGCTTTAGCAAGTCATTGATTACAGTCCTTGTCACCCCAAATACTGAAATACTATTAATTAATGGGATGAATAAATGTATTAATTATTATTATTATTAACAATGAGTTAAAACATTTTCTTACCCCCTTTCTAAAGTATTGACACCAATGCTTTTATTACTAATCGGCTTTTTAGAAACTATCACATTAATAATGTTCAACCCTTAAAATGTCAGTATGATTTGCAATAATTACATGGAAATTTGGTGTGAAACAAAATTTCCCTCTTTTGGAAGTCACACTATGGATACTGTTTTATAATTTAATAGATGATAGCAGTGAAGTGCGGACTGTAAATCTATTATCTGCTGACAGAGATGTCCCCAAGGAGACGGCATACCACAGAGATATACAGGCTCCATTTTATCGTCCATGTAATTTTATTTATTTACAAATTTAGAACCTGTTGAAAAGTTTATTTTGCCTGGGATACCTACCTTTTTTGTTGAAATTGAATTTTTAAAAGGATTGCTAGAGAGAACAATTCTTTTGGGATGGTTGTTTTACAAGTATTTTTTTAATCATTTGTATAATCACTAAAGTATTAGACTATAATGACTCTAAGGCAGTTTGAAACGTTGTAAATTGTGAAATGTAAATCCCGATTGTGTTAAATAATCAAAAAGCGATATATCTAGTTTTTATATATAGGGTGAAATAGTTTTCTCAAACGTAAGCTGAAATTAAGAAAAATGTTTATGAAAACTTTTGTACAGATTCATGGAGTTGAGGATTAAGATTTTTTTTAAAATTTTTTGATAACTTAGAAACGAATATAGTTTTTATATTGCCTATTAAACTGATAAACATAAAATTGTGTAACTTGTATCATGACTGTTCTTGTTTATCATATTTATAAACGACCTCTGTAATACCTCAGACTGTGAAAAACTTCTCTTTGCTGATGAGCTTAAAATTTTTTGTAAAATTAATAACATCGAAGACTCTCTAGCTTTGTAATAACAGATAGAGAAAATCGAACTATGGTGTGAGTATAACAATTTAGAAATGAATGTTTCAAAATGTAAAACAATAAGATATACACGTAAACTAACTCCAATGGAATTTTGTATACCTTTAATCATACAGAACTTTCAAGATGTCAGACAATTAAGGAGTTAGGTATATTATTTGATTCAAAACTAGATTTTGTAACGAAATTGCAAGCCATTTCATTCCAGTTTGTTGTTGTCCGCGATGAATTAAGTTTCTGCCAGTCTAGTCCAGATGGCGTCACTGATTTCTACTGGACCAATTGGTTTGGCAGATTTATGCGCTTATAAAAAATGCCTAAATATCTATTTGTCTTTATTGCTCATACTGTACTCTCAAATGTTTGTCTCTTTCCAAACTATAATCGAGCTTAGCTAGCAGAACACTACAGTGCTACTTTCTTCTTACTGGCGTTCTGAAGACAACACTTGTAGTTCAGCGGTGTGATAAAATTTATATGTTTTCTAGTATTATCGTGTAATTTTATGATCATCATTATTTAAAAAAGTTTATATATTGATTTAACGTACCTTTGAGGTAATTTTCATAATAATATTGTACCACCTTGGGCGAATTTGCTTCTCGGTGATCAGTTCACCATGGTTGTTCTTTGGAACATCCATCATTAATATTGATTAGTTTCGATTTATCGGGCCTTGTTGGCAATTTATCTAATATCTCTCTGATATTGTAATAATTTCGTGTGCTAATTTAAACTAACTTTCGGTTATTGTAAATTTTAGATTTATCCGGCAACGAATGTCGCCATTTTGTATCGTATTTAGTTGTTTTCTGTCTTTGATATTTGTAGATTGGTACCCCTTTTTGGATTAAATCTATTTGTGTCAACCTTTGTGAGAATTACCTAATTGGTGCATTTGTTTTGTGGTGGATCATTTTATACCAGTGCATATATTTACCAACCAGACCTTAGTAACGTAAGGTTTTTCTAAATTTAAAATATCGAGTGCTTACTTGAATGTTTCCTTAGTATTTAGTCAGGAACGCTGCTCTAGTGGAGCCTTGCCTAGTTCTGTGGCAAAGATACCTGCCTAGTTATCTGGCAATTGATTAACTTTTGATTATTTGCAGTAAACATATAGTCAAGCTATATATCTTTATTTAACTTTATCTGGAATTCATTATTACCTCTCTACGAGGAACTAATAAATAATTTAATGTTACCTTTAATTTGAAAATTATCGTATTGTTTTATATTTAGCAAATATTTATTTACGTTATCTTTCTAGTTGTTTGTCTGTATACAGACATTCTAAATTCTATTTTCTTAAAGACTACCTTCTTTTAGTAAAAAATATCTTAAAATATAGTGAATACCTATTTCACTTTGTTTATTATCATAGCTACACCTAGTTTATTCATTGGACTAGTATTTTTTCTATTTAACGTAACTTTTATTGATAGTGTGGGATACCGATCCTAGTTTATTTGGTTTGCAATTTACTCTGTAAATTTGTGTTAACTCTCATATTTTGTCTACGTAGCTGGACAATTCAAATGTCACAGCTTTTTACTTTGTTTTTCCTAAGCTCTAATTATACTATAAAGTCTACGTTGTATGCTTTCAATTACGTGTTGTATTACCTCTTGAGGAATGTTATCCCACTATTCCTGTAGTACATCCCTAAGTTGCTGCAGTGTTTATAACTTCACCTGATCCATCTTTCCAGCATATACCATACGTTTTCCGTGGGATTTAGGTCAGAACAATATTCTGGCGAGTCTAGGGCTAAATACCGACATTATGGAGGTACTTTCTAACAATTATGACCACGTGCGGACGAGCATTATCGTAGATTAAAAGAAATTACTCACGAATAAATCCCGCATAAACCACCATATGCTCTTCCAAAATGTCACTAATGTACCTTCTAGTCGTTAAAGCACCCCCATCTATGAACACAAGGTCTGTGCGAGCCGCGTAAGATATACCAGCCCATAACATTACAGACTCACCTCTGCAGCTCACCCTCTCACTAAAGTTGCATTGCTTGTATCTTTCTCCTCGCCTTCTCCATGCTCTCTTTCGTCCATCTATCTAGAGAAATCAGGGCAAATCGGGACTCATCAGAGAAAAGAACATTACTCCACTGTCCGATATTCCAATTGAGATGATCGCATCCTAAATTGAACATGGCCACATGATGATTCCGGAGAAGCTCAGAACCTGTTTCTGATCTTCTAGCAGATAAATTTGCTTCAACTAGCCTTCTCCTAACAGTTCTATCACTGAAGTTGACCTGGCACACTTCTTGCAGTTCATTCTTTACTTGAACGACAATCATATGTTAATCTCGCAGGATAGGAATCACGATGAATCGATCATCGCGAGGAGTTGTTCTTCGATTTCTTCCAGATCGCGGCCTTCTGTGATATTCGCCAGTTTCTCGAAAGCGAAGAAACAACTGCCCTGGGGACGCTGGATCTAGGAATACCCAATCTTTCAGCGACTTCGCGGATGCTAAAGCCAGCATCAATTGAAGCAACTGCTCTAGCGGAATCTTCGGAAGATAAGGACATTTTCGAAAATTATCAGCACTTAAAACAATCGCAAGAATGCAAGCCAATACTAAAGAATGATTTCTCATACTCATTTTTAAAATGATAAGGAAAAGAAAGAAATTGGGAAAAAAAATTAACGTAAAGCTGCAAGAGAGCAAAACAAATGGTATTATACCTCTGTCATATTCATTTTGATATTTTAAACTGATAAACTTATTGTAACTTTGGTAACCACAATGACATCATAACATATAACCTAATCTATATAAGTCCATTCTTTTATATATTTTAAAATAGATGACATTTTATTTGCCTCATATTTATTCATTACTAGACAAAATAATAAAATAATTATTAGGTATTACATAAACATCATTTCAAACCTATTATGATTACAGTAATAAATATTTGGAGTTTCTTATATTTTATATTGTCATTCTTATCTGAATGCGCTAGTTTTAGGTAGATAATAAATCACTTCAAATACATTTTATCACAGAAACTATTAAAACAACTAAGTGCTTCGCCTAGGAGCAAGATTACATTGGATTAAATAGTATTCTTAGGGCCAGTACCTTCAGTATCGGTTAACACTAATCGGATGATAATATGCAAGGAAACCATTGTTGTAATAATAAGTGGGAGAGAGAGACAGTATCATTCGATTATTGTTAACCGAAACTGAAAGTACCGGCCCTTAGTATTATTATTAGAAGCAAAAAATATTGACTCACCAAAAAATTTTTACATTTAGGAAATGATTCCTTAGATTTATAATACAAACATAGGTTAGGTCAGATGTCATGAAAGTTATGTGGTTACCATACAATCAATCTAGCAATTTAAAATGTCAAAATAAATATGAAAAATATTCATATTTTGAATAGCAAAATTAAAACATTTTTTTAAATAGTATATCGTGTTTGCCAGCCTCCTGAGGTATTCCGAACGAATGAAGGACGTTATATAGCGGCAAAGTGGTTCCGTTTTATATTTTAATTTAATGAAAACATTTTACTTTTTAGTGAGTCAATATTTTTTTGCTTTTAATATTAACAATACTATTATTTAATTCAATGTCATCTTGCTCCTAGATGAAGTAGTTGTTTTAATAGTTTATGCGATAAAATATATTTGAAGTGTCCTGTTTGATTTATTATTATCTACCTAAAACTTGTATACTAGTACATTCAGATAAGAATGACAGTATAAAATGTAAAAGACTACAAGTATTTATTTCCGTATTAGGTTTGAAAGGATGCTTATATAGTACCCAATAATTACTATTTTCTCTAGAAATATATAATTACGAAGCAAATGAAATGTCAGATTTTTTTACACTTTCTCCAGTTACTAGTAGACTTTTTCTATCGTTCATGTTGAGTTTAATTCATTTTAAGAAATTAGAATTTTTATTCTAATTTCTAAAAATTAGATTTGATATCAAATCAAGTAATGAATTCACGTGACTGTATGAATGGTTAACTATAAAGAATAAGACATTCACTTCATGGTTTTAATACTGGTATTCCACCATATTTGTAGATATTCTTTTATCTATTTATTTCATATTCTCTAAATAACCTTAACACAAGGTTTATTCTCGAGACTTTGATAGCTTAAGTGATACATCAGCGAAAAATGGTTTACGACCAACATGTTATATAATAAAACTTTCATATATTTATCAATAAGTTGGGGACATCTTTGGAATAAAAAACTTTATATTAGATTAAGTTTGAGTATTTAGAATTATACCTTATAATTTTTCTCAAATTTCGTTTAATCTTTTATCGTTGGTATACCATTAAAGTTGAAATAAATCAATGAAAGATGAAATAATTCAATGATAGATATATTTTTTTAAAAATAGATCTGTTTTGAAAACGTTTTTATTTCGGTTTTTATCTTGGAAATAATTTTAATAGTTAAAAATTTATCTGCAGTAAGTGGGGACCGAAACATAACTTCTGTCCTACACTTAATTATAAACAAGAATTGTGACGAAGACAACTAGTAAAAAGACATAATCACTGGACAGCTTAAATTTGTAAACTAAGACAAAAATATCTGATGTGGCCAGCACATAAATTTCTTATACCAGTATATATCATCCTGATCTAAACAAATCATTCTATTTAATTCTTCACTTACCTCAATTAAATTTTAATAACGTACCTTGAAATGTCTCATTAAAATTTTTTTTAAAATTTATTATCAGCCTCATTCGATACTGTCAATAATAATTCATGTCACATTTTAATAATTTTTTGTTGCTGATATTGACATTTTTGTAACTAAATTAGACCCTTCAAACATCAAACTGGATAGGATAAATTTATCCTAACCCCATTTTATGAGGCCATATGTGTAAAATATTTCAGTTTACATCAGCTTTATTTAAGTACTTGGAAAATATATTTTATTCGCTTGATATAGTAGACATGATTTATAGTCTTTCATCAAGCATATATTTTTTTTGCAGTCAAATACAAAAAAGTTTGGGTCCCGTGGCCAATTTTGCTCATCATCGAATTTTTTATTGTCTTTGGCTTTTAGAACAAGTGTACCAAATTTGCAAGCTTTATCTCAAAAACTGTGGCTGATCTCGCGATACTACAGATATGCGGACAGATTTTTTTATAAAGAATGTTTTTTTCATTATAATTCCTCAAAATTTGTCCAGAAATGCAATAAATTTTTTTTAAATTTTTTCCCGAAATTGTACCTTTTTTTTCTTTCATTCATTATGTCTCTTCTGGTGGTACTGCATTCACCAAATTTGATGTGTCACCTAAAATGTTGTTGACAATCTTAACTACCAAGTTTGGAAAGTCTGCCATTAGTATTTTTGAGTTATCGCGGATAAGCATATACATACACACAAATCCACATACACGCACCGACAGACATTATTCGGAAAATAGTCAGAACGGATTCAGAAGGGTTCAAAACGTATATATCAATCAAAATCTCGAGGTCGAAAAAAATCACGATTAATATACTTCCTTATATTAAGTATAACAAAGTAAAAACCTTTGGAGTTTTCCACTTTATCTACGGCATAACACTTATGACCAATATGAATTGAAACACTTCAGTCTAAAGTGTTTATACCAGGAGGGCGCATTTCTACTCTCATCGTCAAAGAAATAGAGCGCAAATCGTGCTTGTATTTATTGAACGATACCTCTACAATACATTAGATATGAGAATGTGGCAATGCAGCGGACCAGATGCGAAACTCGGGAGGTAGTGTCCGAACTCTGACGAATTAAGTCGTGGGTTGAATAGACTACTGGACTAGTTGTTTATATTGGCCGTACAGTGCAGTTCAGGTAATAATTTTGGATAAATATAATTGTTTTCTGTGAGGTATTTATAGCATTTTAGTGATCTTATTAAGTACTTTTGGTAATGTTTCAATATTTACATTAATTAATATTATTAACATGGCTTTTTGGAGGCCCTTTGAAATGCATGAAAATAAATTATCTGAAGAAAATATTGAACCGGTGGCGCCGTTAATTGAAACTAGTTCGGAATTTAATATGAACAAGGATTTACATGTTCAATGTCAGCGTCTTATTTTAAATATTTATGAATGTTTAAAGAGAGAAAATATTGAAACGACAGATAGGAACATTGTAAATAGAATTCATGAATTGACTAAACTTTCGTGATAAATTGCATAATTATCCTGATTATAATTATAAATCTTTAGAAACGCTACGAGGTATTTTATTGGATTGCGGCCTTAAACACAAAAAAATAGATATTCGAATGGTTATAATGGAATCGCGACGTATCGTTGAACTTCGATGAGAATACTTACATAAAATGAAAGAATACCGTAAATCAAATAGGCATGTTGTATATCTCGATGAGACCTGGTTTAACACACATGATGTTGGTCAGTACGATTGGGTAGATGACTCTAAAAATTGTAGTTTGAATACACCTTGCTCGAGAGGAAAGCGCGTTATAATTCTTCATGCTGGAAGCAAATACGATTTTGTGCCCAACGCATTGCTCTTGTCGGACAAAAATATAACACAAACCTCTGCTGATTATCACGAAGACATGACTGCGGATTTGTTCGAAAAATGGCTCGCTGAACAGCTTCTACCTAAAATTCCTCCAAATTCGGTCATTGTTGTGGACAATGCTTCGTATCACTCGCATTTATTACATAAAATACCTAATAATAGTACCAAAAAGGAGGACACTAAAATTTTTGAGGAATAAAAATATGGACATCCCTGAAAAGGTTCCGATAAAGAAAAAAATATTAAAACGTATAAAGGAGCATAATTTTAAAAACGAATATGTAGTTGATGATCTTTGCAAGAGACACGGTCAGACGCTCGCGCGGTTGCCACCGTATTATTACGTATTTAATCCGATCGAGATGGCTTGGGGCACTATAAAGATACATTTACGGAAATGCAATCAATCACCAACTTTAAGCGCAGTACTACTTGATAATATACGACAAGTAGTAAATGAAGTGAGCAATAGCCACATATGGGGAAAATGCGAAAGTCATGTTATGCGAAAAGAAAACGAGTATCATATTTTGCCACCCGTAGCACCAATTATTATTTAAACCGGTGACGATTCTAGTTCAGAATATTCTTCTGATAATTCAATTGCCACTTAGTATTTTTGTTTAAATGTATTTTTTTACGTTTAATCGAAGCAACTTAGCTTGAAAGGTTCAAGAGATTTATAATTGATTTTATTTGAGTTTTTAACAAATTTTAAATATTTATTTCTTGTTTTTTGCGATTCAATTGCCACGCAGAATTTTTGTTTAAACGATTTTTACGTTCAGTCGATGAACGGTTGAAGAGATTTATAGAGCTGATTTTTTTGAGTTTCTAACAAAATGCAAATATTTATTTATTTCTTTCTTTTTGTTTTATTTGTTGTGTTATATTTTATTTGAAAAAGTCATTTAATTCTAATTTAATTCTAACATTCCATCATACTAATACATATCGTATTCCTATCCTATCCTGGCAAAAAAATACTCACACCTCCACGTTGGTTTTTGCCAGATGGTGACATTTTATACAAGACTCAATATCAATTTTTACAGTTTGTAGAAAATGGCATTAACTAAGTGAGTAAGATTCTTAACTCTTATTCGATCATCAAAATTGCTTATTCAACTAATATAAATAATTAAACAAGTAAGTAAATAAATAAAAAGGTTATTATAGGTATTGCACATACATATAAACTCATATAAAATAGTAAAAAAATATTCGATTTATTTTAAAGAATTAAAAGATAATTCTAAACCTTTTTGGTCGACGCTCATGGATATGATTAAATTCCCGTTGTTGGCGTTTTTATGCTGTTCCAATTCATATTGGAAACACTATACAAACTTTACCTAAAAAAATTAAATAGATAAGACCAACACTTGAACTAACTGTAATAAAACCTTCCAACCTCAAACGCTTGCGGCCACGTAAGAAATTATGTAACAGTTTTCACAAAAACCTGTGTGTGCATGTGATAAAATATCTTTAAAAATGAACGATTGAGAATTACTCAAGATGATTTCTTGTGTTTATTCTACAGTAAATGGTACTAGTAAAATATTAGGCACCTAAACTGTTAGCACTTGGCTAAAATCGATACTGGAAGAAAAGGGGAGTGATTGTCAATATATTTGGCAGTCTACAGTCTACATCTGCGACGAGCAGAGCAAAACTAAAAACTGAAAAAATCAGGCAAGCTGTAGACAAAAAACCGAAGGTTTGCAGTATTTTATTTTATCAGTAGAAAAGGTTATTTTTTGAGTATTGCTCGGATTTTCTTTAAAATTATTAGAAATGTGCATTTACTTAATTTTCAGCACTAGACATATTATCTTTAAGATAACATTATTACATTGGATTCATAAAAAGTACAGTTGTCGGTAAATAATAAACATTTAACAGGATTCCAGTAGAAGAATATATCATTTACATAAACAATAAAAGACAGAGTCCCAGACCACACCCTTGAGGGACACCATGCCGAATTAGAGAAAAGTCAGATGATATACCACTCAAGTGGTATGTCATCTGACGCTCATAAAAGTAGGGGTTGAAAAAGCTAACACATTAATAGTTAAGGTTGACCATTTGCATATTTTGTTAAAACATATACAAGTATTGTATTTGCAAAAGACTAGAGCGATATACAATAAATAGAACTAGCGACTTACCTGAAGCAAGTTTGTTCCTGTACTTTCCAAATACAAGGCATCCTCCTTAAAAAAAAAACATCAAAAACAATCTAGGATTCACAAATCGTGTTCTGAATGGTTACCCCCCCCATTAGAGATACGACAAAAGAATAGTGAATTATTTAAAAATTGTGCGCCTATACGCAAAACAATGCTACTACAAGTATTCATATAGAACGACCTTCCTTCAGGTAAGTGGTTTGTTTCATTTGCTATACTTATTTGAATTGCTTTAAATGATATATATGCTGGTAGAATAATTATCACAACTCATAATATTGCAATTCATTTTTTAGGTATGTTTAATATTCAACGATGATAAATAATATCACGTCTGATTCAATTGAAAACGGCAACTTTTGTTTATATAAACGTATATGCAAATGTCGTATCGCGATGTTTATTAGTTTAATTCAAATTTAACTTTACAATTCATTTTCTCCCTATTTAGTATTCTACCTACCTTGATAAATATTAGCTCTAGTTTAATTGGAAATCTACATGTATAATAATGTACAGTGTGGTCCGTTTTTAACTCATTTTCAACACTATTTGGAGACTTACAAACCAAAATCAAATGGATTTAATTAGATGCTATACAGTTTATTTATACATATGTACAATTACACTGTGCACCAGGGCTGATATTATAAGAAGTAAAACTTTCTTAATTTCAATTTTTCAACAAAAAGGTACCTACTCTCGATAAAAACTGTTTTTTTTAGTTCTTCTGAAGGCGGAGGTCTCTTTGAGCACTTGCTAAAGTAATACAATAAAGCCTGAATAAATTATTGTTCAATTTATGAAATTTTAAATTATTTAATTACGTAATTGTGTTGTTTATTTATTTATAATAAATTGTTTACAATTAGTTCCAAAAAAGTTATTTTGTTAAAATTAAATTGCTTGTTTATTCAGAGGACACTATTTCATTCGATTTAAAAGTCTTATCGAAAAAAATTTCTTCAATTCTGCTTTAGAGTATTTTAATTCATAATTCCAATAAGCTAAATGCTTGAAAACTAAAGCACGTAGAAAAAAAAGGTAAGAGAAAAAAAAACTTTTTAAAATTAAATTTTATTTTCAAAACAATTTATTTTTTTGTCATTGGTGTGGCCATAATTACTTAAAATATTGAACTACTACTAGTGTTATATTTTACCAAATTTAAAGAAGATATCTTACAAGGACTCCAGAGTTAGCGCAAATTTTTCGTTTTTTATTTTCGACTTTAAAGGCCCATAAAAATTTTTGGAAGCATTTTCGCATAGAGGTAAGTTAAGTCATATCGTCACTATTTGTTGCCTAGAATCTGCCGTTGAGTTTATGACATGCTTTTTTGTTACACCCTGTATATCATCACTTCGCCAGTATATCTATTTTAAACTAGGAAATTTGAATATAAATTTATTTATACACGAGATAGATTTATTACTAATTTATGGCACACAGAGCCATGATTACTAGTTTCAGCCGCGATTCTTTTATCACAGTGTTCTTACAATTTATATTTAGATTTAAATTTAAAGTAAAGAAAATATGTTCGCCAGGATCTAGTCTGAAATTTCCTAAATAAGTAATTTTATTTTATTTTGCCATTTGTTACTTATATAAGCTTCTATACTTCTACTATATGCTATACAAAAAATAGTATATAAAATATTAAACAGATTTACAGAAACATGCAGAAAACATTTTCCTTTTAAATTACACAAGCTTATGGTGGCAAGTTCAACATATAAAGTGTGCTTTAATTTAGCATAAACAACACATTTCTACCCTATTTAAACTTAATTTAATACAGTAAGTGTTCTTTATTGCCCGTCAAAAACATTTATTTCAGCTAAATATTATATAAAATTTGCTTTATTTACGTCAAATGCAGTTAAATCGAGTAAAAAACATCCCTTTGTTAATCTTGTGGGAGCCTGGGGCTTGCGTCAAATTTTCAACGATATCCTGACTGCAAAGAGTTTGCGCATATTTCAAAGCACTGTTTCTTAATTAGTTTCAGATATTGTGGAATTTTTATCCATTTAGACGCTAAGAAGAAATGCAGTTTTTGACTCTGTTCTATATTTAAGTGGTCAGAAGTGAAGGAAGGAAAATTCCGTGTCTTCTTACTTGCCATTAACATAATCAATTAGATTTATGCATATTAAAACAGTGAGAGTGAATCAGTACATTTCAATTGGCCGCTATAACATCCATTTAGAAAATTAATAACTTTTTTGCGGTTGAAAAAATTATAAAAAAGTTACAGGGCTATTTGTTGGATTTAGTAGAAACAAAAAATTGGACAATTGAAACGTTACACCATGAAGAGTAATTTTCAATAAGCTCGTAAACTTCAGACTAATTTACGAATTTTAAAAATAATTATCATTTATTGTTTTAAAATTTATTAATCCACAAATCTCACGTGAGTGACTGTGAAATTCTCTCAACAAGAAATTTTAAGTTGAAATATTTTGTTTAATCATCCTTATACAGGGTGTTTCCAAACTTCGAGGGGTGATTCCTCTCGTCAAAAAAAAGCAAAAAAAAAACGAGAATAGCGCTCTTTCCTAAAATGCTTTCTAAGCGTTCTACAATACTAGATTTCTTATTATAATATTAAACAGGCTTTTTAAATAATTAATCAGTGATGGTTGAAAGTACCGACTCAAACTTGGCAGGGAAAATTGTGTTCATAGTAACTACGTACGCGAAAAGTATCGTCGGAATTAGGGCGGGTTGGGGTGGTAGAATCTTATATAAAAAAGTTATTTGCAACCGTATAGATTTTTGCTTTGTTGATATGGATACATCTTCTTTGTATTAAAATTCCATCGTGTTGGAGCCGCTTTAGGTAATCTCACCTTAACAACATTATCTAACACGGCTGTACTTTTTGGCGATTTTCCAAAGAATGAAGAAAAGCTACATATGTAAATTAGCAAAAAAAAGTCATGCTTTTATCCTGACTTGGTGCTTTTTGTAAAATTAAATTTAGTTGATGAGCGTAACAATGAATAAAATTTGCTGAAGGATAACTTTTTTTAATTTTGGCTTGTACACCTCCAAAAGCACCAGTCATTACTGATGCTCCATCGTAACTTTGTGCTATCAATTTTTCAGGACTGTCATTAATTTTCAGACATTCTAACTCTTTTAAAATTACATCTGTCAAATGCTGCGATGTCGTTCCTTGAGACTGAATAAATTTCCAAAATCTCTCACATACAACACTGTCTAAAACATATCTAAACATAAAAACTACTTGTACTTTATTATGTCCATCTTTCAGTTTTAATATATTTTGTACAACACTCATATTTAATAGTAAACACCAAAAACACTGTTTTAGTTAATTTCACGACAAGTAGAGATTTACTAATAAAATGTTCACAAATAAAAACATTAAAAACAACGCGACAGAATTTACCGACCAACGCGTACCTAGTCAGCATTAAGACTGCTAGTGCTCGACTGAACTTTGTGCGTTACCGTTTACGTAAAATGTGTCAGGGACATTGTCCCCACCAGTGTTTTCTGTCTATTTTGCTTTCTGACGATTCGTCCATAAGTCAAGATTTTTAAATTCTATAAATGAATAATGTAATGAATATGAAATCCTGCGATCTAGATATTTGAATAGTATTGTGCATAGAATGAACTAGAAACATTAATATATTTTTTTAAGAATATTAAAAATATATATATCATATATTTTTAAACTTCAGAAAATAAATAGCTCTATTTTTTTATTTGTATGCGTGAGGTCATTGACCAAATGACCCTATAGAAGAACCGCCAGTGCATATAATCCTTTATAGTTCTTGTGAATAGTTTTTAAAGCTGTTTCAAAAGATACATCTTCGAATTTTGTCTGGCTTTCCTTAATAGCTGCAGCCTCTTCTGGATTAAATTGTACTATCACAGCTTTTATTTGTTGTAAATAGTCAGCATTATAAAAAGCTGCCTCCAATCATGTTCCCCAACGTGTAGGAATCGGCTGTGGTGGTTCGGGAATACCGGGACACTTGCTATGAAATGCATCTAATAAGTTGTCCATTCTTTGGAGAAAGTATATGAATTCGAAAATAAGTAGAACAAAAGTACTCACCAATATAACAATCCCTTAACATTTTTAAAACTTTCACAGGCATATGTTTCTGCATTTTTGCGTCATCAATGTGACCCTTTCAAGCCTCGAAATTTTAGTAACACCAGTGTAATAGATATCAATGATTTCAGAAACAGAATCAATATAATTATTATATTAAGAAGATTCCGGTATCAGGGTTAAAATAATTTAATATCAGTTGAACAGATTAATTTTAATTAAAAATATCATTATACTAAACATAATGTGCATATAATCTCTTTTAAAGGGTTTTCTAATAAGACTCATCGGTTGTTTCCTTTTAAATAAAACGTATTTAAATTTAGAAGTTTCAATTATTTATTTTAATAAATATTACCGAGACATATAATATGAATAATAATATCGGCCAAATGTTCACTGCGGTTCGCAAAGTACGAAACCATATTTTATCTAAATTTTCAATGACATCTGAGCATAAATAGTGGTTCAATTTCACGAATTAGGTGTCAAATCTCATCTTTGGGCTTGTGGATCGTTTGTGGATTGTTGGCGTATACTACTTTTCAGGAAGCCCCAAAAAATATAATCCAGCTACGTCAAATCGCACAATCTTGGCAACCAGTTGACATCGTTTCGTGAATGAATTCTGCCTCGGAACTTTGATCCATACAATTATCATTTCATTGGCTGCATAGAATGTCACACTGTATTTTGTTGGAACCATCTTTTTTTAAAATTCAGTATATGATGGTAATGGCTGATTGCAGCGAACGGTGTGGTATAGGTCTGTCCACAAAATTTAAATTTCAATTGAAAATTATAGATTTAATGGTATTAAACAGTATTCGTAATAGAACTTGTCCCAGTGCAGCGAGGCTAGAAAACATTCCCCGGATAAAGGCTAATAGCGTGACATCACATGCTCGCTGGCTCGTTGCTCATCCCAGTACGTTATTAATTCTACTGGGTCTAATAAATAAATAATTCCTTATGCTGGTTATATATCATAGTCATCAATGACAATGATGTCAGTATGTACCCCGCTACGCATAAGAAAAATCTGAAAAGTATACATTTACATTGCTTCCAATGAGTTTCGCTTTCATTCCAAGTTGTATAATATTTTCTCCAATAGATTTCGAAAAAAAAAAAAAAAAAAAAAACAACTTATTTCTGGCAATACTTTACACACCTTGTATCTTAGAAACGATTCATTTTTGGACGCGTGATCATAAAAACTTGTTTGCTTATTTTGTCTTACTGTAGAAGTTTGGCATACTATTTCTAAAACGCCTTGTATGCAACACACACAGAACTGTTACACGTATAAAATAAGTAGGCACCTAATACATACCTGTGTATTCTATAAATACTATTTGTTGTTGTTTCTTTTTTTATTAAATGTTGCAATATACAGTTTACAATGTTTAGAAAACCATCAAATTTATTTTTATATCATTGGATTGCCGTTCATTAGAATCACCATTTGATGCCAGAAAAGCAGACACCATAATAACAATAACGTCTACATTATTTGGCAAATTGTGCTAATCGCCCTTCTAGAAATCATCTATTTCATTATTATGTAATAAATAAACAGGAATCCTTCTAAATCAGTAAACCGCAGCAATGTTTTTAACTAAACGACATGAACCACTACGCAGAGGCGCCTACATCTTTTACAGACCTAATTTCCTTATATTTATGCATTATACTGCGAATTATGTTTTATGTAACTGTGTAACAATCCATGACTAAAGTTATAATGTCCCACAGATGATAGATGTCAAACACAATCATCGATCAGTGTTGCCATATGACAGACATAACCTTAAAACATCCGATACGTACTACTATTGGAAAACCTTTTATAATTCAATAGTCTTCATGGCAAATAGCCGGGAAAGTCGTTATTTATAATCATATGTGTAATATTTAGCAATTTTTGTTCTTATTATATTTTCATTTTATTTCGCATTTAAAACACCTTATATCAACTTTTTATTAAATCTCCTTAGTAAATGTGTTAAATAAACATTAAATTATGTAAGGTATGATAACGCCGTTCATGTATTTTTTAATTATACAGAATTTAAAGTAGTGCATCATATACATAAGAATGTTTACATACCTATAAAGAAAACCTACGTATATAAAAAAGACATAAAGTTAGGATAAAATGTTATTCGTATTCAGCGTGAGCACTCGTATTACATGGATCATATTGTGTGGATACAAACTTCGTTAATATTTTACATGACGTACATCACATATATTCGTCTGACTAATACATTTATTTGGAGGCAACTTGAACGGTATATTTGGCATTAAACATTCAGAACAAGATAAGATTACACCTGATGTTACAGTATTGGATTTCAGGATTGCAAAACAACATCTTTATAACAAATGAGATATGTTCGATTCTAGGATATCCAGTTGCTCGACGTATTTTCTTTTGTTGCGGAAAAGAAAGCTACAAGGAACCTGTTAGTGTATGCGATAAACTATACGAATAATTGTCTTATTTATGTTAATCCGATTGTATATCTTTCCTTTACATTGTAGGAATAAAATGGAATGAAAAGTTTGCCTTCCCAAGGGATAAAGAGAGGACTGCGTAAGATCCAGGTAATGCTATCGTGTAAAAAAGTACATAAAATACTGAACACGAATATTAAAAAGACATATCATTGTGTTTAGTAAGATGAAAGAATTACAAATAGTACACGCGGTCGTTTTGAAAAGGTGGAGGATAATAATTGACCTGGGCCATGCATTATTTAATTTAGCAAATATAAGTGGCAATTTAATTTAGTAATAAAGGCAAGCGTTACGTAATTTGTCTTCCAAAATTATGTTTTATGTGATTATGGATATGATAGATGACAACGTAAATTGCTCTAGGCTCCATCTTCAAAAAGTATGGGTAATTATTTAGTTTCTTTGCCTGACCTTGCCCAAATTCTGTTAATAATATACCGGGCTGCTAAAACTACATTCCTGCCCCACCAAATGAATGTGTGTGACTTTGAAGTTGAACCGTTTATGACTTTTATAAGTTATAGTCTAAGAGCTAGTGACATTTTTCGGTGATGATTTAGTTAAGGCCTATTTTTTGAGAGGATGTTGAGAGGGGCATAACTAAGTGTCCTCCGCGAGGATTAACCCGGATTCCAGTCATAAGGGGGTGGCAGAACGCCTCCAACGTGTAAAAAAAACTGCATCTTTTTATTATTTAGTTAAGGCTGAAATTTTCTCCAGTAGTCCTCTGATAGCTCACAATCATCGATATAATATTTGTAGAACGATTGGCCAGTCATAAGGGGGTGGCAGATCACCCCCAACATGTCGTGTGAACGATGAACTTTTTATTATTTAGTTAAGCTTCATCTTTTAGTATGTTGTTGTGACAACTATTTCAAGTGTAAATGCCAATTTGCAGAACAAAATGGCGGCATTAACACCCTGGCAGAACGATTTGAATTTGTAAAAATTTTTTACTTTCAGCCGCATATATCTTTGGAACTATGCAACATACGAGAAAGTTGTTTTTTGTGGGAAATTTAATTCTCTACAAAAAAAGGTCTTTTGACATTTTCATGTATCTCCTTTAGTTTCTGAGATATACTTACGCTCAGAAGCAAATATCTTTGGTACTATGCTAGATGCGAGAATGCAACTTGAAACACTTTTTGTAGGAAATTTAATTCTCTACAAAAATAGTCTCTTGACATTTTCGCGTATCTCCTTTAGTTTCTGAGATATACTGAAAATAAGGAATTTTCCTCATGAACAGAACATTCGTGAGGAAGGACATTCTGGTGCTCAAGATAGTAATTATCGCAGTTATTTCAAGTTTCAAGTATAAATGCCAATTGACAGAACAAAATGGCGGTTTTAACACCCTGGCAGAACTATTTGAATACCCTGTATGCACGCCTTGATTTCGTTACTCCAGCTGGATTATCAATGATGATAAATACGAATTCTTCTGGTTCGAAGGAGATCAACTACCGCAATATGTTAGTGATGTACTCACTGATACCTCTAGTGAAAGCAGCAAAGATGACAAGGGTGACAATGATTCAGGTATGCAGATATTACAGTAAATATAAAAACAAAAATATTACATTTTTCTAATTCATTTGTTTCAATTTTATAGATATGGAGTCCCGTGCATCGAGTGATCTCGATTCAGCAGACGATGAGGAGGGTGATCCCGACTGGCTCGAGAATTGATAATAAATTTTTTTATACTTACTTTTTTTTACTTTCCACTCATACTTTTTGTTTTATATTTACTATCATATGTTATTCAAATAAAAATTCAAAAAAATTAATCACGAATTCGTTATTATTCAAAAAATTTGCTTAGTTGTACAACATTTATTTGAAATAATAAAAATAATTATGCGTTGAAATTACGATGTTTTTTGAGATATTTTTTATTTATTTCGTGTATTTCCTTTTTTGGAACATTTTTGATATGATCAAAAAAAGATATTAATGATTCAACATACATTTACAATGTTTTTTATCTATCGAGATCGTGGAACTTCAATAATTTCGATTTTTTTCAAAAAATTTTCATAATTTTTTTCATGGCAATCGGGTTTTTTTAATTATTATAGTAATACAATTACAATAATATTCATCATATTTTGGGGTTCTCAATAGGCACTGATTATATTTTTCTGAAATCAGTATCATTATGAAAATCAGATAACACAATTGCAACGAAAAAAATTTTTTTCGAGTTCGAGAACGCAACAATAGAAGCATCTGAAAAAAAAATCATTAAACTTTCTTTCAATGGGTACAGAAATATATAAGAAATCGGATGATTCAAAAATAATCTGAAAGAATTTGGCTAAGGTGACTTGTCCTTACCATTTCATCGCATGACTGCGTTGAAGAATGTATAATGGTATAGGGCTCAATTTCACTATTGCTAATAGTGACATTTTTCGACGTTTCTGAAATTGTAGGAATAAAAAAACATGGTTTTAGGGAAATATTAATTAGTACGTCTCCAACGGTTTGTCGGCAATGGAAAGAAAATTCTTTATTTTCAATATATTTCAGAAACTAAAGGAGACACACGAAAATGTCAAGAGACTATTTCTATAGAGAATTAAATTTCCTACAAAAGGTGTTTCAAGTCGTGTTCTCGCATCTAGCATAGTTCCAAAGATATTTGCGTCTGAACGTAAACAATTTTTGCAAATTTTATTAATTTTCAGTATATCTCAGAAACTAAACGAGATACACGAAAATGTCGAAAGATCTTTTTTTGTAGAGAATTAAATTTCTCATAAAAAATAATTATACAACTTTCTCGTATGTTGCATATTTCTAAATATATATGCGGTTGAAAGTAAAAAATTTTTACATATTCAAATCGTTCTGCCAGGATGTTAATTTCGCCATTTTGTTCTGCAAATTGGCATTTACACTTGAAATAGTTGTCACAACAACTTACTAAATGATGAAGCTTAACTAAATAATAAAAAGTTCATCGCGCACACGACATGTTGGGGGTGATCTGCCACCCCCTTATGACTGGCCAAACGTTCTGCAAATATTATATCGATAATTGTGGGCTATCAGAGGACTACTGGAGAAAATTTCAGCCTTAACTAAATAATAAAAAGATGCAGTTTTTTTTACACGTTGGGGGCGTTCTGCCATCCCCTCATGACTGGAATCCGGGTTAATCCTCGCGGATGACACTTAGTTATGCCCCTCTCAACATCCTCTCAAAGAATAGGCCTTAACTAAATCATCACCGAAAAATGTCATTGGCTCTCCTACTATTAGCAACGTTTCTGATAGTAATAGTCTCCGAAGAGGCGGTCAATTCGTTCAAAAACTGTTTGATGCTTTTCCGCCAATGGTTGTTATAATTAAATCATATATTTATCACTGCCTAAACGCTGTTACCTCGAAAACAAGGAAATGTGCCATTTTAACAATACTAAAGAAAAGCGTTCTTTCCAGTCCTGCCATCGATGTTTTCCAAAAACCTGTGGGAGTCTCATCCTATGAAAAAAATGCAAACTGAGATCAACGACAACTTAAGAATAATATATTTTTTATCAAAAACAACGAACTGAACCACACTGAAATTTTCACATTGTTACTAAACAAAAGATTTTCTTTCCAGAGCTGTTATCGATTTTTCCCAAAAACTCGTAGGAATCTTGTCAAATGCAAAAAAATTCAAACTGAGGTACGAAATATCTTAAGAAAATTAATGTTTTTGTACAGAATTACAAAGTGTGCTACCCTGAAATAATCACATTATACTAAACAAAGAGCGTTCTTCTCTTCTTATATTAGTATTTCCCAAGGACTCTTATCGTATGCAAAAAATGCAAACCAAATTCAGTGACAACTTAAAGTAATAATTTTTTTCTCAAAAACAACGAAGTGTGCCGCCCTGAAATTTTCACATTATATTAAACAAAAGGCATTATTTCCAACCCTGCTATCGAGTTTTTCCGTTTACATTTCTTCCATATGAAAGAAGTGTAAACTGAGGTTAGCGAAAATTTTTTTCTCGAAAAGTACAAAGTGTGCCAACCTGGAATTTTCACGTAATACAAAAAAAAAGGTTTCTTTCCGGTCCTGCTATCATATTTTTCAAAACGTAGGAGTCTCGCCACATGCAAAAAATTAAATGTGAAGGTAGCAACGGTTCAAAGAATAATTAAACGACGGAATGTGCCACACTATAATATTAATATTTTACTAAAAAGGAGATGTTCTTTCCAGCCCTGCTACTAGCTTTTCCCAAAAACCCGTACGAGTCTTGTTACATGCAAAAAGTGCAAATTGAGGTTCTTAATAACAAGAATTATAATTTTTGTTCTGAAAAACTACGTGCGATACTGGAATAATCACGTTATACTAATCAAAAGGTATTCTTTCCAGCTACGTAATCGGTTTTTCCCAAGAACTTGTAGGAATCTTGTCATATGCAGAAAATGCAAACTGAGATTCGCGACAACTTGAAAATGATGAATTTATTAATAATTGTTAAAAAAATTATGTACCATTGCATTTCATATTATTTATTATCATTTTATTAGTTGTACAAGAGTTGTACGTAACGTAATGACTACATTGAAATGCAGTCTTTAAATTCATTAGTTCTGGTTACACTCTTGCACAGCTTATTTCTAATTATTCGATTTCAACAAAATATTTATTTAATAGTTTAATATTTACATATACAACAAAAACTATAAGTATGGAAAAATATATATGGTGTGAATTTCTTTCTATCCATCATTCTCATTAGACCAAAATTATTACAACATTGAACTCCGAAACAAAAAATGCTAAATATGTTCCTTCAAGTAAAATTAGACCCGAGGCTATGTCTGTTCATAAAATTTTGTTTTGTAAACATATTTTGGTTATAAAGCCAAAATGCTTCTTATGTAAGATTATAAAAAAGTTTTCATGAAGAAAGCTGTATAAAATATATGAAAATATTATTGCTTTTTATTATGTACATATACGCTTGTATGTACTTATTCTCCTGCTACTGTAAACACAAAATTTATCTTTGATTGATATGTGTACAGTTTGCTTTGATGAAATCAAAGTCAAGCAAATTACAGAACAAAAGGGAAACTCTCAAAGTAATTTTCATTAACATACCATTTCTCAAGTTGTTAAGATGAAGTCATAGAAAATTAATTTGATTTCAAGATATATATTTACGTCTTATGCATGTATCTATCTGTTAAAGATTACTGCTGTAGAGAATATTATAAGAGTATAGAATCTCATGATTTACCAGAGATTTTAAGCAAAAAGTTCATAAGGATTTAATTACACGGATGCTTTCTGTTAAAGACAGAGGGTGTTAGAATTTTGCGTTTAGCATAGACATAGTCTTTGTTAAGTATATCCAACGAGTTCTAAACTAGTAATAGATACGGCAAAGCATCGTTTTCCTCCACATTCACCAATCGCTGACGACAGCGACTCAAATAGAAAAAATAACTGTCACCTACGAATTTTCTTAATTGCCAATTGCCAATTTAAATCTTTATTGCCTATTAACACATGAATCTATTTAAACGCTAATTATGTTTCATTTATTTCATTGCTAAAATACATAAATAATACAAACATGGGTTTAAGTTTGACTCATTTTTTTACATATAAATAAATAAATATTTATACAAAAATGAACCTTCAGGGCGACAATTCCCGCCAAGATGTGCAGACAGGTCGTCCTGGCAGCCGCTGTTGTGGCTCTGTGCTCGTTTACTGGCTTCTTTCTGATTTTGTTGCAGATGGCACTTTCCTATAGAACAATACAGTGCGTTTTAAGTTATTTACCTGCGTGCGTCTGCTAAGGAGGGGATAAAGTTTGCGTAAGTTCATGTATATCTTGTTTATTGTATTTGTGATATTGGGTTTAAATGAGAAACGTTGGTCCAGTGACAGTCCTAGGTATTTGATAGTTTCCTTCTCCGTGATAGTTTTGTTGTTTATTGTGAGTGGAGTGAATATCTTGATGTTTGTAAATTTTTTTATAAATGTAATGGTCTCTGTCTTTGTCTCGTTTATTGTTATTTTCCATTTGTTGAATATTTTGTGAGTAGGTCAAGATGGTATCGTATTTTTGTCGGTGCAGTCTGAGCATAAACAGATTGTGTGTAATTAGTCGTGTCGTCCGCGTACATTATGGTTTGGGTCAGGAGATGGGTGGGGAGGTAGCGAGGTAGAGGTTGAACAACGTGGGCGAAAGTACCGTGCCCTGCGGTACGCCCGCCCATCTATCGTAGGTATCTGATGTTGAGTTATTTATTTTTACCTTATAATGCCTATTTATTAAATAAGATTTAATCAATGTTATGTAATGCATGGGTAATTTGTGTAAAATTTGTAATTTGGACAGAAGACCCCCATGTCACACAGTGGCAAACGCTTTTTCTATGTCTAACAAAAGCATTTTTGTGTTATGCTTTTTATTGAAACCGCAGATGACGTCGTGCTCCACTCTGCACAACGACAGCGTGGTAATGTGTCCTCCTCTGAAACCAGACTGGATGTTAGGGATTAGTTCTTTTTTATTTATGATTGAATTTAGATTTTTGAGAATAATTATTTCCGGTTTTTGCCCAGGGTGTTTAGTAGCGAAATTAGGCAATAACTTTTTGCCTGGTTTCAGAATAGAAACAATAATTGCGGTTTTCCACGCTGTTGGGAAATACTGAAGCCGAATCGCCAAGTTTATGATATGTGTCAATTGTACGATTGTCTTTTTAGGTAGTTTTTTGTATAGTATATTGTGGATGTTGTCTGGGCCGGGAGCTTTAAAGTTTGGGAGGGTTTTTGGACTTTTTTGATCTCCATTGGTAGGTGATCTTTTTGCCAGTTTTCTGGGGGGTATGGGGACGTAGATGGGGATGTTTTGGGTTTGTGCGTCGATGTCGATCTGTTCTTGTGTTGTATTATGCTTGGCGCTGTATGTCTGATACAAATATTGCGCCAGTACGTTGGTCTTGTCTTTGTCTGTCAGGGCCGTCTGTCCGTTTGTTATGAGTGCTGGTATGAGGTTTTTGTTGCGTTTTAATAATTTAGTTAATGTCCATAGCGAGTTATCTCTCACAGAGAGTTTTCGAATTTTATCGTTACTACTCTGTGTTACGATAGCTCGCTAATTTGTCCTTAATATTGTTTTGTAAGTCAGTTAGTCGTCGTTTATCGATGCATTTTTTGTGACGTTGCCACCTGCTCCGTATGATATTTTCGAGTTTAATCAAACTAGCAAGATGCGTTGGTAGGCTATCTTGTCTAGGTCCGAGTATTGTTTGTTTTGTCGTTTTGTTTGTAGCGTTTTATATTGTTTGTGTTAGTAGTGTAATCTCGTTTTCGAGTTCTTGTCTTGTGTTTATGTTATCGTTTATATTAGTATTGTTATTCATAATTTGTTTGTATTTAGTCCAGTCAGTCGTCTTGTAGTTGTAAGTTTTTCTCGATGTTTTATTTCTGATGACGTCATGCAAGTTGTACGTCACCAGGTTATGGTTTGTACTTAGTTCCCTCCTTGAAGTTGGGTCCACGTCATGTCCGTAGTTCTTAATGAGTAATAAGTCAATGTAAGTTGGCGTCGTGTTATTGTCTGGGTAATGTGTCGGTATACTCGTAGTGCATAGTCATGCACGACGACACCGTTGGCATTACCACAGTAGTTTTTTCCATGTAACATGTCTGGCAATGAGGTCCCTTGCCAAAATAATTTCTTACTTGTGAAAAACGAATCTAGTTCCGCTTCTCTAATTCGATTACGTGGTGGGTTGTATACCGCAGTTAAAACAGTACCGTCGCCCAGTTGGATACTTATATTTTGGATGGATAAATTCTGCGTTGGAAGTGGGATGTGAGGGACGTTTCTCTTCACAAGGATGGTCACGCCTCCTCTTCTCCCCGAATTTGGTCAGATCTGCAATAAATAAAATTATTTATGTTAATCTTGTGTTGTGGTTTTAAATTGGTTTCGTTTAACACGACTATATCAATGTTGTTTATATATAAAAAGTATTTCAATTCTTTAATTTTTGGCAGAAGGCCGAATTTTCTTAAGCGTCATTTTCCCCTACATTTATTTTGTTGTTTTCTAATAAAAGACGCAGGATTTCAGTCAATTATAAGCTATGCATACCTATAAATTCTTCATTATAAAGGGCAGGTTTATCGGTGCTGGGTTAAGTTAACTTATCTGACACATAGTGACTGTCTAGAGGTTAATCTGTTTATCAAATGTTCGGTTAAGCAAAAGTTGTAGTCAAAGTGCTGGGTAAAATATCTAACTTCCAAGTAATTAATAACGAATTAACTAAAGGATAGTGTAATAAGCAAATAACAGATAAAATCTCATTTTATCATAAAAGCTCTAAAATAATTCGAAGAATAAGTTACTGTTAGAAAAAACAAAATTAAGTATACTCACTCACTCACTCAAGGGTGAAGGGTGGCTTAATTAGTAGCCCAGGGTATCAGAACCGGTGGGATATTTTACTGTATCCTAATAACATTTAGAACAAGGGTTGAATGCGAACACGAGGTACAACAAAAAAAAAACTACTTACAATCAAGATGTGCTGCAGAAACCGACACAAGTTGAAAATTGTGATTATTTTCACAAAAAACAAAATCACAACTTTAAATAGTGAACTACGAATCAATCTCAAATAGTTGGAATGCACAAAACTGCACTTTAATTTTTCAAATACTTCACAAAGCAATAATCTCGAAACCAATACTTTTTCTGATCAAATTCCAATCGGAGTTTTTGTTACGTTTCCTACCCAAGAAGATACTATAGCCCAGGCGGGAAAAATATATGCGAAAGGAAACAAGATATCTACACAGCAAATTTATAACAGTAACAAACAAATTTAAGAATACTGCTGAACATTAAATAAACAAGAAAAATAGTTACCCTTGAAAATTATTTAAGTCTGGCATTTTAAATTACTAAGTATGATTTACACGCAGTCGCAATAAAGTAAGTTACAAAGAAGGTTTGCCAATAGTGGAAATGCAAATAACCAAAGTAAATTTCGAAAAATGGAAAAATAATAAATGGTAGATGTTATGAATCGATAAGAAATAAGCATAATGTTAATTTAGAAATTACTCTGATTTTTCCCAAGGAAAATGGATTTTATTAAAATAATAACTTGTAAACTCCATATCAAGGTGAAGGTCACGCATTTCACATCTTACCGCTGATTTGTCTTTATCAACTGAAAATTGACAGTAAGCGGACCAGCGCCAGCGCAGCGAATAAAATAAAATGCGGTACAATGCCGATTGGTAAACAACAATAATAGTGCGAGATCCGGTATAAGAAATATGTACCCTCATCTGTTATTTATTAATGATAACAAATATGTGGTAGATAATATATATATATTGATACATCGCACATAGGTTGCCTAGCTAAATCGCGTACCGATAATATTAAATAATAATAATAATAATCATTGCTGAATCGATCTTAATAAAATTGTGCTCAACTAACGCCTCTGAAATACACATAATTTTTGATAGGCACATAACACCCTCTATCAAAGACTGTGAACGGCAAAGTCGGTTGGAGTTTGATAGACCGTATGCCATCCAAGGACCTCTTCAACCAAGACCTAGCGATTTTCTTGGAAATCTCAAAAATTATCGTTTCAAAGAAGCGCTGGTTCAATTCTTGGCTAATTACTGGGAAAATGATAATCTAGTGTTAATAATCCAAAACAAAAAAAATTTTATTACAGTTGGGGAACACTGTTTTTCTTACCATACAGTCGGAAATCACATCGTGAAACGTGAAGAAGACGATTATTTATGTCAACATGAAGAGGCAGATACGCGGATAATGTTTCATATATCAAAAGCCCCACCTAATTCGAAAATATTGGTCAAAGCGAATGATACCGATATCTTGGTAATTTTACTGGCCACTATACAGAAAGTTCCACAGACTCAAATTTGGTTGGCGAGTTCATCAACGAAGAAAAGCAATAAGAAATATCTTGACTGTATTAACTGTACTGAGCTTGCAATGAAATTGGGCCCTACTTTTTTGCTTGGGTCTGCCAGCTTTCCACGCATTTACGGGCTGTGATTATACAGCTGCATTTTATAACTAAGGAAAATTCAAGCCTTTTAAAATATTTTCCAAACGAAAGGATTTCCAGGAAATATTCGCATCATTGACGGACCTTGTAGATGTACTCGTCGAAGAAAAATCTCAACGTGTTCAGGAGTTACCGCTCTTCTGTATGAGATCAAGCAATGTTATAACATCAATGACGCTAGATATCAGCTGTTCCAAAAAACATATGCAACAACCAAAGACAAAGAGCATTTTATGAAGAAGATTAAAGACATCGACTCCAATCTGATTCCGCCATGCTGGATCTCACTCAAACAAAAAATTTTACGGACAATCTATGTAAATTCAATGTGGCTTCATGCAATAGATGCATGTTGCGTCAAACTAAATCCCGAAGATTGCGGTTGGTTTTTGGATAGTTATTTAAAGCCTACATGTTTTGGATTATTAACACAAGATTATCATTTTCCCAGTAATTAGCCAAGAATTGAACCAGCGCTACTTTGAAACGAAAATTTTTGAGATTTCCAAGAAAATCGCTAGGTCTTGGTTGAAGAGGTCCTTGGATGGCATACGGTCTATCAAACTCCAACCGACTTTGCCGTTCACAGTCTTTGATAGAGGGTGTTATGTGCCTATCAAAAATTATGTGTATTTCAGAGGCATTAGTTGAGCACAATTTTATTAAGACCGATTCAGCAATTATTATTATTATTATTATTTAATATTATCGGTACGAGATTTAGCTAGGCAACCTATGTGCGATGTATCAATATATATATTATCTACCATATATTTGTTATCATTAATAAATAACAGATGAGGGTATATATTTCTTATACCGGATCTTAGACTATAAGTATAAAAGTATATGTATTTATATGCCTTTAAATTTAATTATACTTAACTGGTACGGACTTGGATGATTTAATTAGAGGTGAGTTATTTTATTTATTAAACAGATTCATGTTACTTGCATTCAGAGACAAATTAAGGTATATGTTGTTTATGTTTAATCATTTTAGGTGTGCTATGAGGGCGGCGTAAAAAAGTTATTAACATAACCACCGCCAAAATATGAACAACATTGCATAAGAAAATGCAGTAATAAAACAGAAATTAAGGTAAGCTATATTGACAGAGATTTCTTTCGATTTTTAACTAATGATGTTTTTTTATTTATTTCAGCGTTAACTAATAGATTAGTATACTCGGACTTAATTAAAAGTAAAATTTAAACTGCAAATATCATACATCATTTGAAATGAATAAATGTTTATTTACCTAATTGATTAAAGTTATTTATTATAATTAAATATATAAACAACAAAAATGAACCTAAAATTAAGAAACTAATAATAAAACGATTTATTTATATCTTATTACAAAAGGCGAACGTAACAAAATTATTATAATTGAACATGTTTGCAATTATCCAACAAAAGTTATACACACATAACATCAGGTAAATATAAAAAAATAATATACTTGAAACGACCACCCCGTACAATATTTGTTAAAGATGAGAGTTATACTTTATTAAATTATTTAATTTGCAGAGGGGCTTCAGCTATTCGTGTAGGTATGAGTGTTGTTTTTGGTTGGCCTCGGTTATCATCTACTTGTTAGTCAAGTCTTTTTCACAAGTTTATTTTGAATTCACTTTGTTTAAAAATTTACGAATAGCGCGATGACTTGAGGTAGAATTTTTGTGTTTGTTTAATAAAGTTGAATTCTGATAAAATCTATGTATCATGTATTTATTATAAATTTAATAGAGCACCAAACACTTAAGAGTCCAATAATACTTTTCAATTTTATTAAAATAAAATTCTTAAGTCTCGTTAAAATGTCTAATAAAATATTTGTAAATTCACTGTTAATTTTTAAGATAACTCTGTAACTACCTATGTGTAAGTGTGCTCAACGCCATCGTGATGACCTAGATCGATGTTTCAGTAATGAAAATTATTTTGTCGCTGAGTTGGCAGAACTTTCTTGACAAATTTTATGAATTTATTTGATTAAAATAAAGATTAATTAACTGTTTAATTTAATTGGTGGGTATATTAATTATGAACTTGGAGTCGCTTATGATTGATCAATAAAATTAATTAAAACTAAGAGAACGAAAGACGACTGTCAGCAACTTCTGACTGATCGAAATTTCCACAAACTTCTAAAAGAATTTGTTAAAATGTTCTGAAAATAACCTGAAGAAGGCGGTGTGCATTCCAGCTTAGACTTTACTGTAATAAATTCTAGATTCCCAAATACATATGTGTCAATAATATCATATACTAAATATACCCAGTTACTTTTTGTTTAAATGTTTAAATATAAAGATGTAGCATAAAACGAATCACATTTGCGTGTTAGGTGAAAATAATTTTATTGATAATACAATTACATCGCTAAAGACCATGAAAAAGCCTTTTTATTATCTAGATAGTAGAGCTCATATGCGTGCATTATTATTAAACGTATTAAACAATATTTCAAATATGAATCTTTCACACGTACGATTCCAGCTTGGCACTTGGCGACGCAGAGAGAAAAATATCGCTAGTGTGGAACAGAGACGAACAAACTTCTTTATATTGAAAGGGTGGGGTTTAGACCACTGCGCATCCAAACTCAAGTGCCAAGTAGAATCGTAGACCAGTAGTCAACGATTATTTCGACCGTACTTCAACATTGTACGAAGTAGACCAGTTCCATCTCATTGTGCTATTAATTTATTGGTTAAAAAGACCAACTGTGGTACGGTACACTTATAAACATTAAATGAGTTAGAGACGCTATGAACCGGTGTCCTCAGCGATCTGTTCATCAGCATTCAGAATCATTGAACATATTCAACACCAGTTTGCTTCATATATTGCACAAAAACTTAAATTGCTACCCCTACAAGATTCAGATTTCCCGGGAATTAGAAATCAGTACCTTATTAGCCGTTAACGTTTTTGTCGACAGTTTTGTGATTTATTAAACGATACACCCGACCTAATCAAAAATGACAATGATGTAGCGCGGACCATTACATCAGCTCGATATATAAATATGATGGAGATATTTTTAATACCAGAATTGCGTCGTTTTCCTCAAAATCTCGCTGACTTATGGTTTCAACAGAATGGAATCACAACTGATACCACAAGAACTTCTATGAATGTTTTGCGAAAATTGTTTCTCCATCATTTGATGTTCTGGAATGGAGATTTGCCGCGAGTCCCTAGATCTTACAGCTTGTGACTTCTTTTTTATGGGACGATCTAAAGTCCAAAATTGATATCAAACATTCATATATCATCCAGGAGCTCAAGAATAATATATGGGAGGAAATTAGGAGGATACCGGTGAATATGCTGAAAAATATAATGGAAAACCTTATTGATTATATCAAATCGATATATTTATATCTTCAGCTTAATTGAAGATATTTTAAATTATCAAAAATATTAGAGATTTTTCTTTTTCTTTCTTGGGGCTTACTACTACAGGAATAATTCCTGGTTATCTAAAAAATAGAGGTAGTTACTCAGTATGAAAAATAAGCTTCGGCGCTTGTGACAGTTGTGCCTTTACGTCAAAAGATGAGTTAGGGGATATTTCTTGGCAACTAATATAAGACAAAGGAATTATAATGTTTCCGAAATAAATCTTTTTCCATTTTCAAAGTTATGTATTTATCTTTGTGATATAAACACTTATACACAAAAAGAGCTATTGAATTATGTTAGACAAGCGTTTGAAATATAATATTAATCTTTAGAACCAAAATCTTCCTTATACCTCCACTTTTATATTTTATTTATTTACCTTCTTCAAAATGCTCAAATATTACCTTACACGAATTAATTATTGTCTACTTTAATGCCTAGTGAGATTAATGTTCACTATGCGATTTACCATATCATATATCATGTAGGTAATTTTACTATACTCCGCTTCAAATTTCGTATTTTTTTTTGTTTTTATAGCAGCATTATGAATTTAAGTTTATTACCTACATTTATAAGTTTGTAGTTTAATATAAGCATAAGATTTAAGTATAATATTTTACTTATATTTTGTACTGAAACTTTGTCCTGTAAGTAGGGTTACCTGTTGGGCAAATAAAGCATTTTTTTTTTCGGTTTCCCTATGCCGGTCCGTCCTCCCGTGGCCTCCGACGCCTCACGGAGTCGCGCCGGCGCATCGCCTACAGCCACTCCCCACATCCCGCAGGATTAGTGACTGTAGATACCAGAATCATGTGCCCTAAGCAGACGAAGAGAGCCAAGAATGACCACCTTCTGCATTTGGCCTGCCAGCCACTCGGCTGATTTTTGGCAGGCCGGTATAATCTTCAGTTCCGAGAGCAGCGTAGGCTTTATCCCTTCGAGTACACCGATTATAAGGACGACCATTTTTACCGAGTAGCCTGGGTACAGCACTTGGAGCTCGTACCGGAAATCACGATATTTGGTCCGTTTCCTCCTCCTTCAAGGTGATGTTTTCCTCTGCAGGTGCAGAGAACTCGATGACATACATCGCCTTGAGTTGATGGTCGAGGAGGACTATGTCAGGCTTGTTGGCTTGGATTAGCCTGACAGTCGGGAACGAGTAGTTCCAGTAAATCCGGCATTTCTCGTTCCTGACAACGGGACGTAAAGCAGCACTGGTGTCTGGTCTACCCCGTACGACTGTCTTAGATGATAGTATAGCACTCGTAACGCCGCGTTATGTCGGTGGATGTAGGCCGAAATCGCGTATATGGGGCTTTCAGATAGTTTGTGCATGAGCGATTGTGACGCCTGACGGCAGGTCCTGCAGTTGATATCAGGAACCTCCAAACGCCACACTCGGCTACGGTAGACCAAGGTGTTGATAACATTATCTTGACAGGTCATAATGAATCCCTCGGTCTCCGACTTAAGTCCAGCTGACCTTAGAAAGGCGAATGTCAGCCTGGTCGATAAACCCAGTGTTACAATGTTCTTATAGAAGACTGGGGATTATCGACGTGCTGCAGAAACATATTTTCCTGTTCGGCAGCTCTAGTTCGGGCTTTCAGACGATTTGGCTGAAGGTCAGTGACTGACTCTACATCAGCACTTCGCCGGCTACCTCGCCTGGTGTCGAATGCGAGACCGAGTTGATCTGCTGATCTTTTTGCTGCCTTGAACAATCTTGCTCCCACTCCTACAGTTTCGTGATGTTTCACAAACCGTAAGAGGGGATCTGAGCTCTTGAGGATGTTACATGCCATACTCAGTACTACTTGGCCATGCGTACATTCCAGGCTCAAGAGTCCTCGGCCCCCCATTGACGTGGGAGGTACACGCGAGGAACAGTCGATCTAGGATGAATACTTCTGTGAATATTCATCATTTTGCGGGTATCTCTGTCTAATTGGCGCAGCTCGTCTACCGTCCACTTTACTACTCCGAAGGAGAAGATCATAACCGGAATGGCAAGCATATTAGTTGCAGACTTCTTATTCTTCCCCGAAAGTTCGGAAGACCAAATCTTTTAGAGGCGGTGTCTGTACTTGCCGCGGAGAGAATCTTTTATTTGTGTTACATCCTGGATGTGCCTTTGTTGCACACCCAGATAAGGGTAGGTCTCTCCGGCATCTAGATGTTTTAGGATGCTTCCGTCTGCGAGCTGCCCATCTTCAGAGAATTCCCCGCATCGTCCTCTCTTGAGGTGGACGACTGCACAGTGCACATTTGTCCAACCCAAATTCCATACCAATGGCCCGCGTGTATTCCTCGAACACCCTAAGCGCGTTTTGTAGTTATTATTGTTATTATTATTATTATTATCTTTTTTTTTGGAATATGTGAAGAGTTGAAATTGACACATCGCTGATAGAACTCTACTAAATATTGAGAAAAGACCTAATAATTCGGTACAACAAAAACCTGAATATCAATAATCAACAATAATTCCTTATGTACAAGGTTTATCTGAAAAACTACGTCATATTGGAGATAAATTTCGTGTTAGGACAGTGTTTCAAACGGGTAATACTTTGAAATTCATTTTAACAAAAACAAAACCAGTAAATTGTGAGCAAAATTCAAAAATCTGCATTTACAGTATTACAGAGAATCATGCGG
>JANEYF010005700.1:0-68452 GCA_029963845.1 Rhamnusium bicolor | reverse complement strand
CTGTTAAATAAAAGTGATAGAAATATGCAATATGCGATGATATTGCATATAGATGCTGGGGAAGAAGCACGATTCTGCAACACGGCGTTTTAGAATTGTATTTCTCCCCACATAATTGATATTGTTTTCCCAATCGGCAAAATTCGAAATAAATGACATGCAGAGGACTATGTTCGTATACAAGACTGAACACACAGTACTATTCTGGGCTATTTATGGAGCAACTGATATCTGATGTATGAAATAGTATACATGGTGACGGTCTCTAAAGAGGCTCAACTCTTTTATGAATAGTTGATTTTAAATTATTTGTTTCTAACCTCATAGTATCCTTTATGCCCTCAAATGATCTAATTTTTACATCATAGAAAACGCCCTATCTTGAATATATATACGCTCTCATTTTGTCAAAAAAATGATAATTATCGTACATCTGGCAATGCTGAAATTTATCTTCTTCTTCTCAAATCCATATAAAACAAAGACCAATGATTCCCGAAAATCATTTAGTTAAAAACAAGTTGACTTTGGAACAGTTTTGTTGCCTAATACCCCCGTTAAATTTGTTCATTTACACTATTCATTTTTGTAAATTTGTATTCCTTCAACATCTTGATGAGTGAAATTGGATAAAATTATATATGCATGTTCATTCAAAGAACGATTGTTCTTGGGTTATCCACTAAATTAATAAATAATAACAAGATAGCATTCGGTTAAAATAACTACACAATCGACTATAAAAATCCCTGATAACCGCCATATTGGACACCCATTTTGTTTCACATTTAATGCGACTTCCTCTTAGATGCTATTTAAATGAAATCAGATATAGAAATACAGTACAAAATAAAGTCACAATATAAACTTACCTATTGAAACGTCGTAGAATCAAACATTCAATAGACAACTGAGATAGTTCTTCAATATGGTAGAGTTTGGCGAATTGTTTTTAGGCTCACCAGTTGGCGCCACTGGCGAGTAGGGGCTTTTTCAGAAGTTATTGTTAGGCACGGAACAAGTTTATAGGGTTTTATTATAATTATTTCGTACAGCAATAAATAAAAAATCTTGTTAATAATGCCTCAGTGTTGTGCAATTTCATTTTGTTCGGAAACAAAAGGCGGACATAAGCTTCCAAGAGATAAAACTCACTTAACCTTTTAATTGCGGGAATCGTATAAATCCGCAGAAAATTTCGTGATCACTATGCGGGAACCGGATATGTACGCGAGGCCGGAGTCATGGTTAATTGCGAGAAACGGACGAATACGCACATTATATTATGTTCATAGGATATCTAACTTTGGTTTATTACAATCATTTTAACCCCAGCGCTAGATGGCGGTAATCAGAATCGTCTAGTAGAGGAACAGTATTAATCAGTTCTATTAGTGTTATTCCGATTTTTGAAAAGAACAGTGGTCCCGTGAAAAGTTAAGTGAGCAAGAACTTTATGATTGTTCAGAGGAATATCTTATTTATTTTTATTATACATATATTATTTATATACATTTTTTATATGATGGGATTTTAATTTTTTATTTATGAAAATATTTTATCTTTTTGTTTATATGAATATACATTTTTTTATGTGAATAACGTGATTTTAACTTATTGTTTACAAAACACCTACTTATCTGTCAAGAATTTGCGTATCTTATGGCTTATGGTATCGTGGAAATAATGCGGGATTGCGGGAAACGTATTAATTCGCTCTCGGTACAATGTGGGAAACGTTTGAACACGCATTGCGTGTCCGCAGCCGCACGGCAGTATAGTCGGTTGAATCCGCTGCCGCAATGAAAAGGTTAAAACAGTGGTTGTTAGCGATTCGCAGGGATATAACTTTACTCCTTCGAAACATTCGTGCGTTTATACGGAACATTTTAATCCTGACGATTATGCGTTACCAAAGGAGTCTACTGCAGAAAATTGTAAGTAATAATCAAACACATTCGTTGTTTTCATCATACTCATGCTTGATATAACCTAATTTTAATGACAAAACACCTCTGATAGGTACAATAATTTTCCTACTGAGCAAGTAAATTACTACTTTCTCCTTCTGCCATCGTGTTAAATGTTTTTCAGCTAATTTTTATAAAAATTACTAAAAACTCGCGTTAAAAAGCCATAGTAAACATTAACGTTTAGTGACATGGACCTTACTACTAGCGCCTCTCATGGTGAATTCAAGCGCGGTAGCCCTTATTTGTAGAAAGAATTTACTTACCAGTTACCAGGATATTTGACATTAAAGGTGGATTCATGCAAGGCGATAACCGGTTACAGCTAAGAAGTTTAAATGCTAGTGGGCTTAGATTACGTTCATGCTGATGGTTAAGCGATTGTCAAGACTTATTTTTCGGGCCACATTATCTTTATTCAACTTATGTGATTTATCATAGATTATACTAAAATCTTTTACGCAACAAATTAAAGCCAAATCTATTTTCAAATTTTTATTTTATTCTCACAAAACCAATGATTAATGATTAATCATTGCACAAAATAAACATGACTGTCATCTGTCATTCTGTGATAGTACATCTAGTAAGACGCATGCGCAACTTCTAGATGGCTAAGCGGCCGGCCAAAAAGATAAAAGTTGATCAATTCTGGCTGCTAGCCGCTAGCGTTAACGTAGTATGATGAACGTACACGTGTAGGTAATTATGATGTTTTAACTTTTAGTTGTTCTAGCCAAGAGCCGCTTATCGCCTTGCATAAATCCACCATACCTAATAGAAATACAACAAAATGGATTCTCAAGATGGCTATTTGCTCAAGCTCATGTCCATGCTATCTAGAGCGAATATATTATCTGTATTTTACATAAACAAATTGTGAGAAATTAATATTATTGACATTTGTTTTTTTTTTCGAATTTAATAATTTTATATACTTAAACCAGTTAATATTTGACTCATTTCACTCCGATGTTCGGTGAAAAACTTAGTTTATGGTTATAGTCTTTTTGTGCGGTGCGCGAATAAATTATAAATACAGTGTATGCCTGTTTAGAATTTAGATTACTTGTCATTAAATAATCTATTGAGATATTATCACACTAATAATTTTTAAAGTATAGAAATTACAAAATGGCGTTTACATGAACGCATGCCGGCTGATCTAATATTGTGTCTCATATATTACGTGACGTTACGGCAAGTGTGATCCTGAATTGATTGTTATGACATTATACAGGGTGAGTTTTAAATGCGTAGTTATATTTTAACCCTCAATATATTTCATCACGTCCAATTGATTTGTACTGTCAAAAAATTTTTAATTTCTGATAATTTTTTCGTCCTCCAGCCACTGACATTTTGATAGTCACTGGATAACTTTGTAAACGCCGTTCACAGAAATGACGTAACTGAAGGCAGTGTTGCTACTGCCAGAGTTCGTCATCACAATTGTCCTATAATTGCATGCATGGCATGGATTGCAAATTTTGAATTTTTAAAAAATATATTACCCTTTTGTCACGAACATTTTGTGAGACGATATTAGACTTATTTAATATCAGTGTAGACGCCGCACCAAAACAAATTTAATAGTTTATAAAACATTGAGCTCTTTTTAAGAAAGCATGATACCTGTACACACTGGCCGAAAATAAGAAATAAATTTCAAGGCGACCAAGGCGCGAGTGATTAGTCCTTTGTGGAAAGCGACACTTGTCACTTGCTCTTAAAATAAAAGGTGTTAAAAGTACCTGTTTATCTATTTTTCCTTGTAAAATTAGGTAATCCTGACACTTTTTTTATAAATAAACAGAACTCGTCCCGTAAACACCAAATATTAAAAATATGCAATAATTTTTCTGTGTATTTTAAATTATTATTATTGTCTATAATTTATAGTTTAAGTTTAATATGGTTTATTTCTAAAAATGAATCAAAGTTGAAAATAATCATTTTAAAAGACGGATTTACTTTAAAAGAATGAAAAAGCAGATTTGTGTACTTACCTAATACAACAGTAACTATCTGAATATGTCATATGGGTTTGAGGTTTGGATAGCATTCCATAGTCGTTTTGTTTGTCTAGCATTTTCATCTAAGGTACAGACGGCAAATAAGGCCCACCTGGTAATAAGGCCCAGGAGCCATAACAGGACCATCTGTTGATAAATCGTGCAACTCGATTCATAACATGAGTAATTTGTTCAGGGACATTTAGAAATTATAGTTGTCACTTCTAGGTTGGCAAACCTGTGTCGCGTTTTGCGCCATTATTAGTGACAGCTGTCTGTAGCATATGCAATGACTTCTTCATTGAGCATATGTGTTTATTAAAATTTGTATTTTTTCGAGTTCAAACAAAAAATCCTCAACATTACAATTTCCGGTCTACAGTACATCTTAGGTAAGTTACATGTTTTAAAGAACATATTAGACTATTTAATTCAGTTTGTTCTCATGCATATTTCTTGATATTCTTATATAACCTAAAAAACTTTGGTAGGCATAAATATGGCCCATCAAATTTTCGGGGTGGGCCTTATTATTTCTGCCCATCATTTTTAATTTAAATTTAATTGTTTTCAGACGGAAAATGGGTAAACCGTGTCAAAACTTGAGAGCTAAATGGGACGATTAAGCAATGGAGAATGCTATGCGTGCTGTGGAGAGAGGAATGTCTCAAAGGAAGACTTCGGAGAGATTTAATGTTCCTAGGCGAACTCTAAGAAACCATCTGAAAACGGGTTCTAACTTTAGAAAATTAGGACGAGGTTCTGTACTAACTAAACAGCAAGAAAAGGATTTGGTTACTCGTATGATGCGCTTGGCTGAAGTAGGCTATCCAGTGACACTGAAAATAGCTAGGCACCAAGTGTTTAGGTTTTGCGAAGCAAATAATATTCCACATAAATTTCAAATCGAAAAAGAAACTGCAGGTAAAGCATGGTTTAAGCTCCTCAGAAAACGGAATCCTGAGCTTTCTATTCGCAAGGCGCAAAATATGAACCCTGCTAGGGCACAGAAACTAAATAAATATATTTATTTTACAAAGTTAGAATCAATTTTGAATGAAATAGATTTAAAAAATAACCCCGAACGTATCTTTAATATGGACGAAAAATTAATGCAAGTTAACTCTGCATCACCAGCAAATAGTTTTAGCAAAAAAGGGTGTAAAGCGGTTACACTTAGTAGCTAGCGAGCATGCCGAAAATGTAATTGTGGTAGGGTACGTTTCGGCAATTGGAGCAGCCATAGTAATTTTTAAAGGCAAACGTCTAAAACCAGAATTTTTGGATAACTTACCGGCTGGTACAAATGTTAAGATGGCCCCAAAGGACAGCATGATAACAGAGCTCTTTATTGATTTTGTACAGCACCTTGCCAAGTTTAAACTTCGTGGCTCCATCTTACTCGTTTTTGATGGAGCTGCATGTCATTTAGATTACGAAATTGTAGAAGCTGCTGACCAATATGCAGTCCTGACAGAGTGATCACAAAGCCAAGATTCAACATTATATTTTCCAAAGTCTGGAGCAAGTGCATGACTCAAGAAAATATCATCAGTGGCTTCAAAGCAACAGGGATATTTCCATTTAATCCATCCACGATTCCCGAAGCAGCTTTTGCACCTAGTATTTCCTCTTCTCTTCATCAAGCATGTATTGATGAAGATGATGAAAATATTCCACTAGCAAGAGTAGCAGAAAATACTAGACAGTCGCAAGAAGAAAATGATAAACAAGCCAACACGGACGGCAGCAGGGAATTTAATGTTTCTTTTCATGAATTGTTAGAAACGCCCAATAAATTCAATGATAAACCAAAAGCTCCGCGAAAGAAATCTATAAACGATAAGGCACAACTTGTTACAAGGGCAGTTTTCAAAGAGAATTTGACTGACAATGTTCCTTCAACATCCAAGGCACCAATTAAGCAAACTACGTTGACGAAAAGTTTGCCGACATCGTCCAGTGTTCTCTCAACATCAAAGATCTTATCAGTCAAGTCCAATAACGAAACGTGTGCCTTCATCGCGCAGTGTAGCAGGCAAGCAAATAACCGATTCCAAAAATAGAGAATGGTACTGTTTTCTCTGTAATTCATGTAGGGTTATCGATATGAGAACTTGTCGTTATTGCAAGGAATGGGTACATGATGAATGCATCGGTCTAACACAGTCAGATGATGAAGAGTTCGAGTGCCCAAAATTCGAAAAGTAAATAGAAGGGACTGCATCAGAGAATTGTTTTAATAATTTTAACATTTATTTTATGTTTTGTTATTTTTATGTTATGTGGGCCTTATTTTTTTACTATGCGAGCCTTATTTTCACACTGAGTAGAAATAAGGCCCATTTGCAGTGTTTTTAAAAATATGGCCATATTTTTTTTCTATCTTGTTATACATAAGGTTTGTTCCAACAGCAGTCTTGGACTAGTTTCAAACCGTCAGAAATATTCACTCAGCTGCGTCTTATATGCTAAGCTCACTCTATTTACATTAATACTTAACTGGGCGAATATTTTTGATGGTTTCAAACTAGTCCCGGACTGTTGTTGGAACAACACCCTATAGTCTCTGTATATGACAGATTATCAATTTATAAGTAAATAAGTACTTGTATATTACAGAATGGATTTATCTTTTACATTTTTTTAAATAAAATAGTTCTGTTTATTAGGTGGTCCTTATTTGCCGTCCTTACCTTACTTGAAAATATGCCTTTAACATATCCAGCATTAAAATAATAAAATTAGTCACTATGGGTAATCACTAATTTTCACAAAATAAACCACCAAAGGAACAAATTATAAATAATAAATTTCGGTAACATACTTAGTAACTCAAAACTTCGAATCACAAATTTAATCACAAAAAACATTGATTTATTATGCATAAGTATATAGAAGTAGTGTTAGGTACACCAAATGACAAATATCATATTAAAACAGTCATTATACCTTCGAATACTTGGACGTATATAGTGTTTAAGGCCCTGATCTTCTAATCTCGACTTAAGACATTTTCACAAAACCTCTCACCATGGAAAAATAATTGCCAGTATCCGAATAACACTTTAACAAAATGTCGAATTACCAAGCGCAGATTTATGGTTAACAGATAATTTATTAACCATAGGTATGTGCTTTTTAACCACTAAAATGTCAATCTCAACTAAAGGCACTTATTTACCTTAAGAAAATACTTCATTATCCTTAATAAGAAAAACATTAAAAAAATATATTTGAGTTAGTTTAAGGAAGTGTTGTTATTGGGATAATTAGTTAAAGATTTAAGGCTGCAAAAGCTCATTAGCAAAACTGATTTTCTTATGCATAGATGATGGTAATGTAGTCTTAAGAAAAAAAATACTTATGCAGATCATCTTAGTAAAACATTTTATTTAATCGATTTACCTCAGTGTACACTCGAATACTCTCCCACTTAAAGTATCGAGATGCCTGTAAAGACCAATTTATTAAATTGAGGATATTAACTTTGCATTGTGTCTATATTCTAGTGTTTACTTTACTTTCAGCTAAATTCTATACTATTTTACCTGACTGTAAAAAACTTAAATCTTTTGCAATATAAAAATAAAATTAAACACTACCTCAAAGCTAAGATGTTTTGCAATCTCAATAAATTTCTTGAAAACGGTTTTTTCAGGCTTAACATAATTGGGCTCGGCACTGTACTATTACCGGCTCGCGGGGTAAGTGGCGCTTCATTCTTAAAAATAAAGGAAAACATGAAAATGTTATTATTAACAATTAAAATATTACTAGAAATGAAAAAAATTCCTCTTTCTCACAAAAAAAAAAAACGTTGGAAAGAGACCTATTTTCATTTCCAATATGAATAACTCGCATATGGGATTAACTTTTCGATGATAATTAAATATTAATTGATTAATTTGTCTAAGTTATATTCTAGTTTGTAAATCTGTATTATTCCGAATAGGTTTAACTTATTGTGACACCAATAAAGTATTATTATTATTATTAATGAAGTATTTTACCATTCCTCCATCTGCACAAGCTGAGCGATGAATAAGAAATAGGATTATTCCCTAGTAGCACAAAATATTTCTGAAATATGTATAATACATTGCTACAATATAGAATGTTTCCACAATATTGCAAAGATTTAAGAAATAATTAACAATAAATATACAATAGGACATATTTAAAAAATATTTAGTAATAAATACACGTGGTCCAAAAAGTTAGAAACAAATGGAAAACTTAATAATTTTCCTAGAAAATTATATTCTTGAGAAAAAGTTGGTTCATAGTCTTAGACTGGAACACTATAACGTCGACAAAGGAATTTAAATGCTCGACATTTAATGAATAAATTAATTTGTCGGCGTTTTTATTGTGTTACAACTGACTGGAAATACTATACACAATTTTGTATTAGTCCAGGTGCTTATGCCAGAAAACCAAATTATTTTAAATTGACTCAAGAGCAGACTATCTTGATCTATTCGATAAATAATGTGCAAATATTGCAAAATCAATCCACCCGGCTTTTAAGGTTTGCATAGAGTGGAAAAATATGTTTCAAATTATTACAGAACAAATGGACACTATTGTGAAGCAAAACCAATGCCTTCTTTTCTCTAAAAAAGATATTTGGGAAAATAATCACCACTAAAATTGTAATAAAGTAAACTGTTATAGGGGACAGGAACCGGAGTACATAGCTACAGACCAAGGGTGAGGATATCTTCAAGCCTAGGTACTCATGCAACTGTTTTTCAGGCTGAGGTTCATGCCATTGAACTGTGTGTGAGAAGGCTGGAATATATGCATCTTACACGCAGATCGATAAACATTTTTCTCAGATAGCCAAGCAGCTATAAAACCTCTTGGCTGCTACCGGTGTAACTCCAAAACGGTATGGAATTGTCAGAAGGTTCTAAATCATTTGAACAAAAATAATAAAGGGACTCTGGTCTGGATACCCGGCCACTCTGGTATGGAAGGTAACAAAATAGCCGACTCCTTGCCCAGAGAAGGAGCGGGATCACGAATCATCGGACCAGAACCGATACTTGGCATATCTTTAAGCACTGCTAAGATGGCTATCTCAACCTGGGCTGAAAGGAAAACTCTCCAGTATTGGCAACAGTTACCACGATTAGTTCATTCGAAGGCGTTTATAAAATACTCTTTGAAATCAAGAGCTAAGAAACTTTTAGAGTTAAACGGCGTAAACCTGAAAACTCTAACAGGCCTATATACCGGGCACTGCCGACTAAACTACCATCTGCATAAAATCGGCCTAGCGGAAAACGCCGAGTGCCGCTTATGCCTGGAAGATGATGAGAAGGCAGATCATATCCTATATATCTGTTCCGCTGTCCGATCTCAAAATTTGGCAAAGGGCAACTACTGCCAGAGGATCTGGACACATTCTCACCCAATAAAGTTACCAGTTTTGTTAAGAGACTGAACTTATTGGGTGAAATATAACTAGGTGTGAGCCACAATAGGCCTGGTGAAGGCCGCTGTGGAGGGACCCACTCACAATAAACCTACCTACCTACCTACCTACATATAGGTTTCTTTGGTAGATGTTGAAAAAAAGACGAAATATTATTTTTTTTCGAATTGGTCAACCAAATTTTATATTTGGTCATAACTTAAAAATAAAAACAATTTTTTAATATTAAACTTTTCCGTATCTTAAATAGTAAGGGTAGTTTACTCTTGAGGAGTCAATTTCGAATAATTTGATTTTTTTTGATATAAGTACCGGAATAATATAAATTTGTGTAACCAGTTTCTAATATCATCAACTTTCACAACAATAATAATTTTTGTGAAATCATTAATAAAAAAGTTTTTAATTTGTTTCAAATGTTTAGGAAATAATTAAAAATAAATATATTAAACGCATTATTTTAAAAATATTTAAGTAATACTTAAAAATCGATTTATAAATCAAAATAAATAAAAAATATTTCAAAAATGTTTCATATGTGTGTCCATTGTCTCTAAATGTGTAGCCCTCTCCCACACAAAGTCATTTCAGACCTTCAGGGATAAAGGGGGTTGTAATTTCATGTGGTGTTATACATATATAAAAAAAACTGCTGCAAATAATAATTATACATTAAGAAAAATTATTGCAAAAATGTTTAGTGCTACTAGGGCTGATTCTTTTGAGTAATTCAATTTATTTGATTCATTGGTTTTTGGTATGTCCAGGTTACATTAGGTCAAATGTATTGTATTTCAAATAACAAGGTGTCTTACGCTACACCATAAGGCACCAAATTATATGAAATACGAAACTGATACCTAATGCTTGGTGGATTTGAGAAGCAACTGATGTTTTGGTTGCTCGTCTTCCTTGGACTGTATAGGAAATTTAACACATGTATCTTCGACAATTACTTGGATGCTTTGGCGAGTTTGAAATAATAAAATTTTTGTGACACGAGTATGTTTCTGAAAGTTGTCCCATATATTTTTTCGTATAACGGTACTTGTGCAATTCCTTCTTTTGAGAGGAAAAGGGTTTAGTGTCAGCTTTTAAGTCGCGCAAATAGCGAAATGGTTAATATTTACAATCTGTTTTAAATAAACAAAATATAAACAATACAAATTAACATACTGGCAAGTAAAAATGATTCATATAAAAAATTGTGATTAAAATATGTGGTGCAGTAACATGAACTACTGCGGCCGAAAAAAAGTGATCAACTGATTTTCCCGTTGTAAATATAGTTCTAACCAGTGACGTACCAATTATACATTTTATTATTTTCATTAGTGTCAATGTCATTGTGATACCCCACCAATGATTTGTTGTCAAAATTATTTAATTGACATAACTGACGTAAAATCCCTATATACATTTTTTTGAAAAAACATACTACTTGATAAAAAATCGATTACTTTTTTCTGCCGCAATAGTACATCTTATTATTTGTTGACCTTCCTGTAGTAAAATGGGGTATTATATTTCCATTTGACCATTTATAACTAGACTTTCATTAACGGTGCCTATCCTTAAATTATTCATCATGTTGATTGAAACTGTAACTTTTTTTTTATAATTCCATGGTAACAGTTATGATGTTTGTAGATTTCCAAATGATATTGGCGAGAAACGATTATGGTTGAATATTTTAAGCCTATAAGTGAGAGACGTTCCAAAGTATGCAGTAATGTTCAGACCACTTTACGTCTTCTGATGTCATTATAAAACCAGTGGTATCTCAAAAGTCATTCTGTACATTCCATACTTAGTGCTATGAGGTAATTATTAATTTATGTTTTAATATGAATTTGCTTGCCAACACTTGCTGAAGAAAAGTATGTACAACTTTTTAATTTAGATATTATTTAAAGTTTATTACTACCTGCATAGTAAAATATAGCTTGTTTGGATCTTTGTGCGTATTTTAAATTAAGTATGACCTGCTCGTGTACTGCTATATTGCAGCAATGCATTTATAGTATCAACAAATATAACGTCTAGTATTCGCCATTGCTCAGAACTAGAGTTGATCTTTCTATTTATTTTTGATGATTTGATTCATACGGCTACTAATTGAGACTTGCAAAGATCCAAACAACAAAGTATAACATATAGGTAATTTTTTTTCAAGTTTGAAATGAGATATGAGCAATATTTAATTGAAAAATTGAATGGTGGAAGCCGTTACTTGGTGATAATCAATCATAATGATAGAATAAAATACTTTACTTTGTTTTTTTATCACTGTTTTTTATTGTAACTAAATGTTACTGCAGTTTCGACACTTAACGTGCCATTTTTAAACGATTCATAACAAGTGAATGAAGGACATATAAGAATTTTTGCAGTTTTATACCTATAAAGTTGACCGGATTATCTAAGTAATTAAAATACAAATGAGATTACGAAAATTTTACAAATTCAATTAGGATTAATCAAGTTTTATACCCTAGGGTGACTGGATATCTAAGGGTGCTAGGGATTAAGAGCGTGAACTGACCATCATGCCTAGGCATCAACAAAGTTGGTGCCTCATAGTCGAGCGTTAAAGATATTTGCCACCCAGGGGTCTCGGGTTCATCCCTGGTCGAGGAGCAGGAACTATGCTAAAGTAGAAATTAATCCTAGCATAGTCGGATATTTGGTGTGTCTCCGTTGTCTCTAAACGTGTAGTTACCTCCTTCACAAGTTACTTCAAGGTACCTTTAAGGACACACGGATCGTATTATCTGATTAATTTAATTTAATTTTACCTGATTTAAATTTTTTCTTTGTCTCATTTCACATTTGCAATTAAATTCTAAAGGGCTTAATAATTTGGCATATGCCTATCAAAACTACTTGGTATTTTAGCTTAAAAGAACATTTATCAAAGTTATACACTTTTACTTCTGAAAGACTTTAAGGGGGTATGTTTTAAGACTAATTTTGTTTTGTCTCGCACTTCTACACTGTTACTTCTGAAATGTATTGATGGGTCTGTAAGTGCGCCTTAAATCTAATTTCATGTTTTGTCTTAAATGAACACTTCTTACAACTATACATTTTTACTTCTGAAGGAGTCCTGTGGGTCAGCATGTGTTTTGTAAGGCTACATTTAATTTTAGCTTTATATGAACACTTTACACACTTGTACATTTCTACTTCTGATGAGTCGAGATGAGTGAAGCTGTGATTTTTAAGGGCAACTTTGTGTTTCGTCTCAAATGGGCAACTTTCACAACTGTACATTTTTAGTTCTGATGGGCTCTGATGGATCAGCATGTGTCTTTGAAGATTATGCTTAAATTTGGTCTTATACGAACACATTTCACAATTATATATTTTCACCTCGAAAAAGTCCTGATGGGTGTCTTTACATTCTTGATTGACCAACTTGTGTTTTTTAAGAAAGTCTTTACGTGTTGTTACGAATGAACATTTCTCACACTTGTATACATTTTTTATGAAAGGGTATTGATGGGTCAACAAATGTCTTTTAAGGTTACTATTAATTTTTTGTCTCATATGAACACCTATCACAATTATATATTAATGCTTTTGATGAATTTTCATGAATTTGTGCACAACTGGTATTATATGAGGACATTTCACATTTGTTTGCTGCAATATTTATGTGTATGTGCTCATTAAGGTTCTTCTGGCAATCACTTCTCTCATAATCGTGTATATTTTTCAAAATTAATTGTGGTGAAGATGCTGAATTTTCAAAGCTAAAAAAAAAAAATTAATAATTTTATGGCATCATAACATCGATAACATGATCGAAACGTTCAAGAAATAAATTCTGGACAGTCATGGCACATTATTACATAAAAAATTGTTGAAAATCTGTTACATGTTACCCAGAACCATTATCTATCGTCCTATGAGCAGACTACAGTTCTCAGGTCGTCATGCCGGAGACGGACTTTTTTCAGTGTATAAAATAAAATGAATTTATTAAAAAAAAATTATATTTTGTTACTAGTAATTTGTGGAGCAAACAATTATTATAATCATATAAGTACGAAAGTTATTTACTTGCATAACTCTTAAATAATTTTTTGCTCTAGAAAATAAATGTGTCCTCACACATTCTCAAGGTACCTACTATAGTTATTTTCCTAACAAATGCGAAAGCGGTACTTTTCCGCAATCGACTGCCATTGACCGAACGACACGAGGCGGAGTTCGGTCAGGCAGTCGAGTGCGGAAAAGACAATTTCCGCATGTGATAGGAACAACATGTTTTCTACGAGCGTGATGAAAATAAATAACAAGAACATTTATTCTAAAAAAAAACATATATCATCTAATATTATTTGTTGTTGATAATGTTAATTTTAAATGTACAGTTAGAGGCACTTTGCAAATTCATAGCAGATACTAGCTAATTACTTGAGGCTACAGTTATGGTAGATTGACTGGAGCAGGAGGGTATATTTGAACATGTCTCGCCGTCTAACTCCAACGAATTTGACGGGATGTTTATTTCCAAGATTTTATTTGATATGTCCTTTTTGTGTTTAGTAGATTCCGCCAGGTAACCCTCGACAACAAATGTTAATTTCCAACTCCCAAATCGTTTTATGCTAGTTATTTCTTCGCCACAATCAGTCAATATTGATGCCGAAGATCCGCGATTAAAAGGATTAGTGTAAATAAAAATTGCTTTAATTTCGCTAAATTTGTATAAAATAGGAAAATTATAAAAGAAAGACTTTGGCATATTAACTAACACGTTTTCAAAATGTAATTATAACTTTCCCGAAAATGCGAATAAAAATATAATTATTAGAGTTGGCAAATTGGTCCGCAAGTCAAGGGCGGTGCTAGGTAGAGAAATAACCAAATACGTAAGCGAGACTTGTTTACTATTTTAGCAAAGACTAACATTTGATTTTAGTCTATTGTTATGCCTCGTGGTGTGTACAACATAAATTATTCCTTTCCATTGTATTGTTGATAATTTTATTTGTTGTATTTTATTCTTGATATTGATTTAATAAGTATGTCAGACCTGCCTAAGGGTAAAAAACGGTCATAAGCAGAAAAAGTGAATAAATTTAACAGTGAATTCCCGGATTTATTCTACAATGGTAATATAATAATTTGTAAGGTGTGCGAGACAGACCTGATGTGCTGGGATAAACGTGATTGAAAACGTCACGTAAATTCTGTGCAACATAAAACAAAAAAAATTGCGTGCCTTCGACAAGACGGTTTATGTTCGATTTACTCTTAGCGCTGATTGCCTGCGATGTTCCGCTGCACATACTCAATAAACAAGTTCTGGAACAAATACAATCTCAAGGTGACGTTACTAAGTCGCGCAACGTTGTGTAACAATGTACCAACTGTAAGCGACGATATTGTAAATAAGATCAAATGTGTACTAAAAAATACACAACTGTGGTTATGTGTTGACGAGACGACAGACCGTAAAAAAAATTCTGTTTTAAATGTTATACTACGTGTACTGGACCCTCTTAAACCGACATTTCCACTGTTACTAGCTAACAAAAGACTAACTGTGTACGGGCCAAACAATTACGCGGGTGGTGTTGGAGACGTTAGAAAAATTTGACCTGTCAAAATGTCAAGTGTTGATGTTTATGACCGATGGTGCCATGACAATGCGTTTGGTAGGCCGTTCTCTTCAAGAACACAGTTGTAGGTTGGTACATGTTACGTGTAAAGTGCATGCGTTCGCACGTGTGTTAAAGCAAGACACGGTTTTACCACATTAAGACAAATTTGTGATGGTACTGATGGTGCATCTGAAGATCCGTTAAGTGAGTTCAAAGATTATTTAGAGTATGTTTGTATTACATCAAACAGTTGTTTTCAAAATATAAGCATATTTTTCACCACATCGAACATTAGTCTCAGAGACAATCATAGAAACATACATGATGCTGCAAAATTTTTACAGATCTTTTCCAGTTTGTGATAACCAAGCTAGTTAAGAGGGCAAGTTGTACATACATTGTTATAAATTGTAACAGTTTATTGCTTTTATTACTAGTTAATTTCTTTTATTACACCTATTGTGATGCGTACGCCTATATCCTGCGGCGTATTTTTGCCAACTCTAATAATTACTTACCGCACTAGTGTGGAATAGCACAACTTTCAAAATTATAATGCGTTCTTGTAGAAAAAAATATTATTGTAACTTTAATGCCCTTAAATTACCAGTAAAATAGGATCCAAATGAGTCAGTTGCCATTTTACATGCTCAACAGATGTTTAGACTTTCAGTTATTATTACATTAGAGCTCGCACGAAGGTATCGGTTCCCAGTGACGGCATATGCAGGCATAATATATTTTAAACACCTACTAAAACATTCCCAAACATTTTATTTAATTTTAAAATGTTAATACTGTCAAGAGTCAGAAAATATGTATTATTTAATTATATATTTAAACATTCCAAGTCAGAAAATATTCCAAAATAATTCATAAAAGCTTTTGGGTGTGTATAATTAAATAATTTCTAAACAATTTATATTATTATTTATTTATATAATAATAAAAACAAAAGTTGATGCATTGGCTTAAAATCTAGAATAAAAACTATGACATACCTAGAGACCTACATTTGGCAGTTGGCTAATTAAGGTCAGGTAATTATGTAGGATTGCAAAGTCTGCACTATTTTGGTGGGTACGGTGAAAGATAGGTGGATGAGTTAGTAGATGTTTGAGATTGGAAGACAGTGGGTGTATGTGTAGAAAGTACCAAGAAAGAAGGGACATATCTCCTCAGCCATGGGTTTATTATTAAAAATAATGTAAGTACCAATTATTGTAATTAGAATAAGTTTAGTTAGGGACTCTCTCTTTACATTGTTAAACTTTTATTTAAATAAATGTTATATTTTCATAATTCTTGCTCTTTCACTATCAACTGCTACACCCCTAGTGCGTATGTGGCTTTAGGACAAGTCGTATACGTAACAATAGGTAAACTGGTTTCATCGGAAAACGTGCTAAATTAAATAAAAACGTAATAGATTCTTTTACAATTACAATACACTGTGACAATTCTAGGAATTTACAGACAACACAACTTTAACTTAGATTTATTGGAAGTGACGGTTGGATATAACACACCGTGGTCGAAACTCGATAATCCACTTCTTAGACAATTTTTGCAGAAGTGTATTAGTGACAAGTACAGCAATGTTCAGGTGCCATCGGAGTCGACATAAGAAAACAATATTTATCAGCAGAATGTGACAACATTAGAGAGAATATTTCATCTGAGCTTCTCAAAATATAAATGGATTTTCAATGAAAGGCGCCAAAGTTTAACTCCAAAACATTTAGAACCGATATTAGTAATATACTTTGATTCTTAAATAAATACATAAATAAATAGATACATAAATAGATAGATAAATGGATAGATAAATGGATAGATAAATGGATAGATAAATGGATAGATAAATGGATAGATAAATAGATAGATATATAGATAGATAAATGGATAGATAAATAGATAGATAAATAGATAGATAAATAGATAGATAAATAGATAAATAAATAGATAAATAAATAGATAAATACATAAATAAATAAATAATATTTTTTTGATAAATAAATAGATAAATAAATAGATAAATAAATAGACAGATAAATAAATAGATAGATAAATAAATAGATAAATAAATAGATAAATAAATAGATAAATAAATAGATAAATAAATAAATAGATAAATAAATAAATAAATAAATAGATAAATAAATAAATAAATAAATAAATAAATAAATAAATAAATAAATACTTTATTGTTCAACAGGAATAATCCCAGTTACAGATCAAAAATACAGTATAGTTAGATATACATCTTTTACACTGTACACTACAAAAAGAAGAAAGTTTAGCCACAAAACCATTGAAGTATTTTACAAAAAGGAACCGTCTATGTATCAAAGCACAATAATTTCAACAATTAGTTAATCTAGAAATTGTTATTAGCAACTAATACAGTATTTCACGTTATTAGTTAATTCAAATGTTGGCAAACTGAGAATATTGACAAAACTTATTGTGAAAGTCTTAAATGCGGTACCTATACAGGTGAATTCATTAACCACTAGTTTTGGGAGTAGCATTGTAAAACAAATAACATGTTCTCATGCTATGAGATATTGGAATCCTTATATTAACAAAAATTCGGTATTATCTATTAAATTATTTAAAGGGACATATATTTAGATGTTGTAAACATATCAAAATAATTCTCCTTTTTTTTCTAAGTTAGTAAATTTATAATAATTTCTTTGAAAACCACGCTCGTGTTGTAAATATTGGCCTGTCCCCCGAAGCAATTTACAATCAAGATACCTGCTTTGTACGGCTTCAAGATTATAAATGTATTTCTCATAACAAGGGGACCAAATAATATCTAACGGTTTACAAGTTATAAATTACTTAGTGTTACGTATAACAAATTCCCAAACTCGCATTGCTTTATTTGCAACATTTAATATTTGTTCATTCAATGTTAATTTCTCATTAAATATATTAATTAAAAAATTTCAAAAAATTATCGGATCATCTAGGCATCCCAAAGAACAATATCCACTTAAAAAAAGTTTTTTTCATCCATTTATATTTTATAGCTAAAAAATTTTTTTTTTTTGTTGCTACGGTCGGATTCTGAGGTCTGCGGTAGCGTCGCGCGCGCCGCGCGGAGGTCTATTTTCACCATTAAATTAAAATTATTAATAATGGAGGTACAGTTCCGGGAGTTAGGACTTTTTTTATCGGAAATTTCGTCCTCTTTAAAAATCCCTTTTTTTAAATTTCTTAATTATTGACAGTTTCTGAATTATTTGCGAAAAACTAAATGCTTTTTTTTATCTTAATTTGTTAATAACTTTTGCAATTTTTTATGTGCTGCTAAACAATTTTTATACATTTTTCTAGACGACATTCCGAATCCAATGAGCTATCGCTCATATTTTTACGACCTTTTATCACTAATTAACACCGTTTTTAACTTGTGAACTAGACTATAACTCCTAAATCTGTTACGCTTTTCTAATGTTTTAAAGCAATGTTATTGATGGTGTGATTAAATTCATAAATATTGATATGTTTAGTATGTGACAATTGCACATTTTGAAAAATTAAAATGCAAGCCATTTATATGGCATAAATGATATATACTTGCAAAGTCCTCTTGCATTTTTAAGCAGATTTGAGGAGACTGAATTGGACTAAAAACTTTTAGATGATATGCATACATAAGCATAAGTAATAATTTGAAACATTTGACTATTTTTGCAATATCATAAAAAATATAAGGAACAGCAAGGGCACTAAATTCTTGCAGGTAACAGTTAGTGAAAATTATTGTGTGTGTGTGTGTGTTGGTTTAGTGTTACATTCCCCAAGACCTACCGTGTTCTACAAGTGAGTGTTTATAATAAATTGACTCTATCAACTTTGGATATCACGAAATTCGCTAAAAAAATTACATGGCAAGATATATTGTGTCATACATGCATGAACATATTTACGAGTTGACACAACCCATAGCCAATCCTGGTTTTGATGTTATCAATACTTTAGTTCCGAGCTCTAGTTATTACAGAAAACAACCTATACACATGGAAATTTCTCGCGGATCGCTCTAGCCATATGCGACCTTCAACAAAAGCCAAAAACAGTGGACTATGCGGTAATCAGTGCAATGAACATTATACTTGATTTCGTCCAACATATTTCATAATTATCAGGGGGTGTCGCCGAGACAGTAAAGGACAAATTGAAGCCAGTTTTAAAAAACAGCCCCGGATTTTTCACTTTCGTATGTGGTGAAACTTTTAAGTGAAAAAGAATTGTACTTTTTAGTCGTCATTTAACCATGAATGTTATGGAATCCAATAAATAAAATTACAAGGAAAGATATTGTATTATGGCCCAGATCCGATCTTGGTTTTAACGTCATGACAACCTCAGATCGGGGGGAGGGGTGGGGGTGGGGTGTCATCTTATGGGCATATGTTACAATGGGTGCGTTCTTTCATCATCAATCTCAGCTAAGTTAAGTTGTTTTATGGTTACACTGCATAAATAAAAGCATAATTTCATTTGATGTAGCCTCCGTAACCATAAAGCTACTTAGATTAACTGAGATTGGTGGTAGAAAGAGCACACCTAATATCGGTTATATACAGGGTGTCTCCCTAGTGCGTATTTCTTCCATAACTCTGTAACTATTATAGATAAAAAAAAGTTAACACGAAAGTTTCTCAGCATTCAACATTGCATACTCTAAAAATAACTTTAGTCATACAGGGTATCTTGTTTTGGCTGGGTAGTAATCAACTTTGTTAAGTTAAATAGAACACCCTATATATTATTGTATATTTGGTTAGCGGACGTCAGTAGCTTTCCAATGAACTACCATAACATGTACTTTTTTTGAGTAGTTCTGGAATTATTTGAAATTATATAGTAATTTTGACGTATGTACACCATTACAAGAGATGTTGTATTCGTCTAATATGGAATATTTTCAAATGTTTCGATACGGCAATGAATACCAATAGAAAAGGGCTTTCAAACCATATATCCGGTTTTACATATTTTCCTACAGGATGCCCATAATTTTGTGTCGAACTTTAAGATTCGAAAACCTCAATAACTTTGTTATTTCAAATGGAACACCCTGTATGTTATTTCATATTCGATTAGAGAATTTCAAGGGCTTTCCGATGACCTACCATACTTCATATTTATTTGCAATAGTGTTGACAATATGGTCATTTATGTCCAAATTTTAAGAAATAAGAAACAAAAGTTCCCTATTTTTGATACATTTTATTCAAATTATAACCAATAAATAAAGAGGAAAATATTTTGATTATTTTGGACTCTTTTATAAAATAATTCGTTTATTGATAAATAATAAATGAGCAACTTTCTTCACAAATAAAATAAAAAAAATAAAAAATGTGGCAAATTTGATGTAGTTAGCTACGAGGAATTAGCAAAAAACAGGAATAGCAAAATAAACAAATATATATTTTCAAAATTTTTATTGAATTATTAATGAACAAAATAACATCTAAGATATTTTCTTGTTTATTCGCTCAATGTTTAAAGATTACAAGTTTAATTTCAAGTAAGCCATGGAAAAGATAAGAGACTGCCAGAAGTCATAATTGATTGTAACAGTTGTGACAATTAGTAGTTGTAGTTTTGTGCATTTAATATAACAGGAATAATTATTTAAAAAAATAATTTTCACTATAATGAATTAGTTGATATGCTTTATATGTTAGGAGAATGCAATAAAATTTCTTTATTAGCATCTAGAATGTAGGCTGCTACATATCCAGATAGAAGACACCCACAACTGAGTGCTTTTGAAAGGCTGAATATTAGATTTCAAGCAACATTAAGTATTAAATATAAAAGTATTCAAGAACTCATGAGGTTAGTAGAAAGGAAAATCGGTTTGCAATTTGCACTTCCATTGTAGAAAATCTTAATATAAGTATGAGGCAGCTCAGTAACCAACTAGATATTTCAAAGTGTGATAATTAGGGTAGTAAAGAAAAATAAGTTCCATCCCTATCATATACAACGATAACAGAAGTTACCAAACTTCGATTTTGAGAATAGACTAAGGTTCTGTGATTAGGCACAAATTAGAATTAATTATGATCCTCTATTTTTTAACTTTGGTTTATTTAGTGACGATTCTACATTTTATAACTGCGGCCGATTTAATAGTCACAATTTTCATTATTACGCGACAGAAAACTCAAGAATAATTCGGGAAGTTGATACACAAAATCGTTTCAGTATGAATGTATCGGCTGGAATATTGGGCCAACATATTATCGGACTATATTTCTTTGAAGGACATCTAACAGGTCGAAAATATTTAAATTTCTTGCGAAATTAATTAGATGACCTAGTACTAAATATACCACTAAATATCATAGCTAGACTATCGATTCAACACGATGGTGCACCAGCGCATTATAGCGCTGAGGTAAGAGAGTACCTAAATGAAAGTTTCCCAGAACGATTGGTCGAGGTGGTCCAGTGACTTGGCCTCCAAGATCGCCCGATCTTATAAGTTGAGATTTTTTTCTGTGGGGTACTATTGCCACTAGATCCTTCCACAATAGAGTTAATTTGTGCGCAAATCAAAAACTGTCAACACTGAACATTTGTTAGAATAATAATTTAAGTTAATTGTTGCCATTTTGTTATTTGTTAATTAAAGTTGGTGCATTTTGTTTGAATTGGTTTTATTGTATTTTCTCAGATATGCAATGTATGTATTTCAATTAATACATACTTATTTAAAAAAATTTCTAATTAGAAAAATTAGTAAATTCTCCCTGTTCCTGATTTGGTGGAATATTATTCTTTAGAGAAATACCATTATTTGTCTTGGGCAACAAATCAACGAACTCTAAATACTTATTAATTATTACGAGGTACTTGTTCATAGATTGCTATTGGATCAATTTTATAAAAAGAGCATCAAACTATTAACCTCTTTATTTATTTATTTAACATTTGCATAAAGTGTGTCAAAATAAGGCACTTACTTTTTTTGTTTCTCAAAATTTGGAAATACATGATCATATCCTTAAAACCATTGAAAATAAATATAAAGTATGGTAGGTCATCGGAAAGCTCTTGAAATTCTCTCATCGAATATGAAATAACATACAAGGTGTTCCATTTGAAATAACAAAGTTATTCAGGTTTTTAAATCTTCAAGTTCGATACAAAATTATGGACATCCTGTAGAAAAAAATCTAAAACCGGATACATGGTTTGAAATCATTTTTCTATTGTAATTCATTGCCGTATTGAAATATTTGAAAATATTTCAAATTAGACGAATACAACATCTCTTGTAATGGTGTACATACGTCAAAATGTCTACATAATTTCAAACAATTCCTTAACTACCCAAACAAAGTACATGTTATGGTAGTTCATTGGAAAGCTCTTGACGTTCACTAACCAAATATGCAATAATATACAGTGTGTTTCATTTAACTTAACAAAGTTGATTACTACCCAGCCAAAACGATAGTATAGTACTATTAAGTATCAATAGTATACTTAATACTATTACCAAGTAGGATAGATACCTAATTTGTTCTAAGAAATATTTTAATGGAAACACTATTGTTTGCTTATTTTTATTGTTTAAAAAATCCAGCAATCCGTTTGCAGACTGTAATGGGTACAAGGGATTTTAAATTTAAATAAATTCATGTGATTTAAATAGACTTATTTTATTTTATTAAACGTAATAAAATATTTAATCAAAAAAACATATGTACATTACTTGATCAATTTAAATTTAAACAATAATTAAGATATAAATTACTTTCTTCATATTTATAAAGTAGTTTGATCAGTAGTTCAATGTGAACACACTAGTTGTGAGATTTGTTTGGATTAGTTTATATCTTTTACGACTCAAATCAACACTTCTCATGCCTGTTTCCTCTAAAATGTTTTGATGAATGCACATGTGATATAAAATTACCTTTAAATTTTGTCTCATATAAACACCTTTTACATTAATCACTGTTACTTTTAAAATTTCGTTATGAATCATGCAGTATATGTTATGACTAATTGTATGATTTTTTTCTGAGCTATGCGCACACATACAGCATTAAGTCGACAGTACCTCTTAAGAACGTTTGAGCTTTTTAAGTATAATTTCATATTTAAATGAACATTTTTCAAATTTGTACCTTCACTGTTGTTTCTGAAATGTCTTGATGAATTAGGAGGTGCCTTTTAAGACTAGTTTTATAACTTGATATGAACCAACACTTATCACACTTGTACAACGCTACTAATGAAGGATCGTGACATGTCTCACAGTGCCTCTTAAGACTAAGTTTATATATCGTCTGGAACGAACACATTTCGCACTTGTACATTCTTACATCTGAAGGATCTTGATGGATGCGCATGTGTTTTTTTAAATTACTGTTACATTTCGTCATATATAAACATTTTTCACACTTGTACAATGTTACTTCTAAAACGTCTAGATGAGTTAAAAGGTGCCTTTTAAGACTACCCCTATGTTTTGTTTTGAACTCGCATCTGTCACATCTGTGTACTGTTACATCTGAAAGATCTTGATGTATTCGAATGTGCTTTTTAAGATCGCTTTTCCGCTTGGACTCATATGAACACCTACCACACTTGTATATGTATATTGTTGTCACCTCAGAAATGTGTTGATGCGTCGGCAGGTGCACTGTGCTGACTGAACACTTTTCACAATCATACATTTTTACCCCCAGAGAGCTTTGATGGACCAGCATATGCTCTTTAAGACTGCCTTTCATTTTTTCCGCATGTAAGCACCGTTCACAATTGTACATTTGTATCTCTGAAGCAATTTGAGTTTGAACGCTTCTGTCAAGGTTACTCGAAGAAATTTCTTTTTTTAGTTCATGAAGATTTTTCAACATCAATTCTGATGGAGATGTAGTATCTTGAAAACTGAAAAGAAATATCAATTACCACTAAAGCATTTACTAAGGTTTCTATCTGATAGAGAAGTTGTTATGGTTCACTTAATTTTACACTAAAATTGTTTTCATATTTTGCGGATTCCAGTTCTACCAGTCTGCAAGTTTTTAGTAACATTGTATAATTTGAGGTTTGAACATGTTTGGAGAGAATAAAAAAACGCCTATATGTGACATAGTGGTATTATATCATTAAGGAATTTCACTAATAATCATTAGGATTGCACAAAAGCGAAGTTGGCATCATCTGGAGATGATTAAAACTGTTTTAATCATCTCCTGACGATGCCAACTTGGTTGGTGAAACGCGCGTCGAGTGCAGTATACAGTGTTTTGGTGTTTCGTGAAAAACGACATCAGTGTTATTTTCACATCAAAGGTTTCAACCCACTCCACGACAGAGGTATTAGAGTGGCATAAAATAATGGATCGCCCCACTATGTAATAATGTTCCTGCCAATATTTTTCATAGCACAAGCCAGGGCAAATAAAGGTCTCGCTGCCAATTATACACACTTACAATAGCGCTCTATGGGAAGAACGGGTATAAATTTGATACAAAAATATCTGGAAAACATTATACATATAGAGATTTTTAATACAGCTAATCTATTATGTGATGTCCGTCAATACGGATCGGTAATAAAAATCATGTAATGCAATTTTTGCTCAGAATAGAGCAAGTGTGGACTGTTTTGTTGTTTGTTTGTAATAAATACTAATAAAAGATACAAAACGGCGATCGGCAGAATTCAGCGGCCTACCCATTCTTTTGTCCTGCAGGTGGCAACTTCTGGGGTTCTGAATGTCGGCCGGCCGGCGAAACGAATGCTTGTAAAACCAAGACAAATAAACAAGTTCTGCACTTATTATTAGCAGGCACTTATCACTGGTTTAGATTTTAAGTAAAGGTACAGGCGCGTAATTGTTCCTGTTAACCACGTTTCAAGGAGTTCAAAAACTTAATATTAATATATATTGTCACCACACATTTTTTATTTTAAACTTAAGTTCTAAATTCCCTCTCTAGAGGGCAGTAGCCTTCAGCCACTGGAAACTGCCTCACAGACGGCGCGAAAATATAAGTATATTTAAAAATAAAATAAAAGCAGCTATTTTGGCTTAAACAACAAAAAAAAGTAAACTGAAAATTAAACATAATCAGTTTCATATCTTTTACGACATTTTTTGCACCTGATAGCGATAGCAAGTTACAAAATTAATTTTAATTTTCAAAAAAATTAACATCATTCGATTATTGCAGTGATTAACTTGTTGCAGGTAAACTGAAAATGTTTCCCAAAATTTGCCTCCTAATACACAATGGGGTAATTTCCCTTTTTTTAGTTGAAAGTCGAAAACTAGAGATAAAAATAAGGAACACGTGTCTTCTTTATTTTTTTCTTTCAATTTAAACTGAAAATAAATTAAGTCAAACTTTTGTGACGTCATTAAGCGGAATTTAAAATAAAGCGCCAAAATTATTGCTGCCATTTTCTTTATGCGCCAAAATTATTGCTGCCATTAAATTGAGAATTATGAGCCATTTTTCCAAGCCACAGCCTACCCCAAACAAGTCGCGAAGTAACAAATGGCAACACAGCAAAGGGGCCCATGAAGTTTTGCTCAAGATAAGTGCAACAATAAAAAAGCCTTTGATTCGAAACGCTGTGGAAACAGTGACATAATATAAAAAATTGTACATGATCAAAGTTGTAGGGAATCAAATTTTATAAATAAAGTCTGTGAGGGCACATGTTTATTTTCAATAGTTTAGGCGTAGTCGAACGATATAAAATGCATTTTCAACGGTAACAAGGATTCTCTATTTAGTCGATGAAATAGCAATTATTTAAGTAGATTAGATTGATACCTGACTACACCGAAAATGTATTTAATTATTCGGGCAAATCAACAAGAAGATGTAGAGTTAACGTCGCCCTAACAACATTCACCCATGTGTACGTGTATGTTTTGCTTTTCAGTTATTAAGAAAAAAATCTTTGTATTTTTAGATTTACCTTACATGGAAACAAAAATATACCTAGATTTTCAAATAAAAATTAATTTATGAAAAATTATGACAGGAAACTAGAAAATTAATTAGAGCGGGTATTTTTGCCATAATATGAGGGATGAGGAATGAATTATGAATTGAAAATGTTAAAAAAATTAGGAATAATAAATAAAATTAAAAAAAATTCTCAACAAAAAAAAAAACCAAATCTATGAGAAAATCTTAAAATAAATTCTCAACAAAAAACAAAACAAAACAATCTATTACCAAAAGACAAGTAGAATATTACTACTTTATTAAAATAATACAATTATTATATGCTTGTGGAGATTCTCCACATACACATCCTTTTTAAATAAAATATAATTCTGTGAAGATTAATAATAATAATAATAATAATAATAATAATAATAGGGGTGCAAAGGACCGGCAACCTCCACGCTGGTGCACCCTGGACAGGCAGAGGCAACTCTGCCTGACAAATGCCGGCCGGGGGTACCAAGGCTAACCACCTAGTACCCCTTTCCCTTCTGGTTCCATATAACCTAAGGAGAAGGGCCCCTCACGACCGACCCCAATCGGATGGGGGTCAGAGACGAGTGGGAGGGGCCTCACCGGAACGTCTCAATGGTAACGACCGCAATGGACAAGGACGCTTTAAGTGGACGAGGGAACTTCGGGATGACTTGCTGACCTGCCGCGAGAGTAGCGAACCTGAGCGAAGGGGATACATGGCGCGATTGCATGCACTTTGGTGCGAAATGCATCCAGAGCATCGCGCCTTCTCTCAACAACATCTGAGAGATCAAGTATCCTTTCTGCTCAGGACAGGTTATGTAAGGGCACCCCGTCAGCCGGAAGAACTGCCAGCCGCAGTCCCACCGCGGCAATTACCAGCTGATGGGGAACATCCTTTAGAGTTCACCGACGTAGACTTAAGGACGAGGGTTAGCCTTAACACCAGGGCTAACCTAAAGCCACAAGACCTGGCTAGAATGGACGTGGTCATCGATGAGGAAATTCCGGAAGATGTAGACATCTGGCAAATAAACTGTGCCGTGTACAACGCCGCGAGGCAACTCGTCCCCCGTGAGAGGTCAACCAATCACGGGGTCGAGAAAGCCAAGCGGCGTGTACAGAAAATCGAAGGCAAGATACAGTCGGCCAGACAACATGCTTCTCGGATCCAGAGTGTGGTGGAATATAAGACGACTGGTAGAGTTTTTACTCCCAGAATCCGGCGCATAACAGCCGGATTAAGACGTCAACACCACACTCTCAATCTGACAGTGATGCTTACCATCAAGCAGCACTGTCTAGATAGGATCCGAGCGCTCATGGCGATAAAGAAAACACTGAAGAGGCGGGTGAGGAGTATGGAACAAAACAATTTGTTCCGTACGAATCCTTCTCGCCTCTTTCAAGAGCCACAGCGTGTTGTCGAGAATCCGCCGACTGTAGAAGATGTCGAAAACTTCTGGAAGGGAACCTACGAAACGACGCGTCCATTCAATAGCAACACTCCAGCAATTGCACACTTCGAGGCTCTATGCCACAGACATCTTGAAGAGCCAGAAGAAGTGTGCCCGGCAATCAGTACGGAGGAAGTCCAACAAGCACTTGTTGGTACCAAGAACTTCGCTGCCCCGGGCCCAGACGGCATTAACAACTGGTGGTGGAAGAAATTTCCTTCCACTCACCGCCGTCTGGCGCGAGTTTTCAACTCATGGTTGAACGAGGGGCAGCAGATTCCGGACTGGTTCGTCGAGGGACGTACTGTGCTTATCCCCAAAAAGGGGGATCTTTCCGACCCGAGGAATTATAGGCCGATCACTTGCCTTAACTCCTGCTACAAGATATTTACACGTATCTTGTATGCTAGGACACTGAGGTCTGTTGATCCGGTCTTCCAGCAGATACACGAACAGCGTGGTGCCAAGAAGGGCATGGCAGGTTGCAAGGACAGCCTGCTGATAGACCGCTGTATTACACAGGATTCTGTGCAATACAAGCGGAATCTATCGATGGCCTGGATTGATTATCGCAAGGCATTTGATACAACATCGCACGAGCTATTGTTGTACTTGCTCGAATGTCTTGCGGTACCAGCACCACTAGTGAGATGCATAGAACAGCTGCTGCCGCTCTGGAAGACCCGCTTCACCATAACATCAGGTGCGCAGCGGGTCACGACAGAGCAGGTGGCATTTAGGAGAGGAGTTTTCCAGGGTGACTCCCTGAGTCCTCTCCTCTTCTGCATCTCACTGCTGCCGTTGTCTGTTGGGCTCCGCCAAACCCGCGGATATCAATGTGGGCCACCCAGCGACCGGAGGCATAAGGTCACCCATCTATTTTATATGGATGACCTTAAACTTTATGCCTCCGGAGAGCGTGAACTACAAAACGCTCTTAGGGTGGTCGAAGAATATACGCGGGCAATTGGTATGGAGTTCGGGTTGGACAAATGTGCAGTCGTCCACCTCAAGAGAGGACGATGCGGGGAATTCCCTGAAGATGCGCAGCTCGCAGACGGAAGCATCCTAAGACATCTGGATGCCGGAGAGACCTATACATACCTGGGTGTGCAACAAAGGCACATCCAGGATGTAACACAAATAAAGGATTCTCTCCGCGGCAAGTACAGACACCGCCTCCGAAAGATTTGGTCTTCCGAGCTTTCGGGGAAGAACAAGGTGTCTGCAACTAATATGCTTGCCGTTCCGATTCTGCTCTACTCCTTCGGAGTAGTAAAGTGGAGGGTAGATGAGCTGCGCCAATTAGACAGAGATACCCGCAAGATGATGAATATTCACAGAAGTATTCATCCTAGATCGTCCGTTCCTCGTGTGTACCTACCACGTCAACGGGGGGCCGAGGACTCTTGAGCCTGGAGTGTACACATGGCAGAGTAGTACTGAGTATGGCATGTAACATACTCAGGAGCTCAGATCCCCTCCTGCGGTTCGTAAAACACCACGAAACTGTAGGAGTGGGAGCAGGATTATTCAAGGCAGCAAAAAGAGCCGCAGATGAACTCGGTCTCGCATTTGATATCAGGCGAGGAGGCCGGCGAGGTGCTGATGTTGAGTCAGTCACCGAACTTCAGCCAAATCGTCTGAAAGCCCGAATCAGAGCTGCCGAACAGGAAAATCTGTTTCGGCAGCACGTCGATAAACCCCAGCATGGTGTCTTCTATAAGAACATAGAAACACTGGGTTTATCGACCAAGCTGACCTTCGCCTTTCTAAGGTCAGCAGGGCTTAAGTCGGAGACCGAGGGATTCATTATGGCCTGCCAAGATGGTGTTATCAACACCTTGGTCTACCGTAGCCGCGTGTGGCGTGTAGAGGTTCCTGATATCAACTGCAGGACCTGCCATCAGGCGCCGGAATCGCTCATGCACTTATTATCTGCATGTCCTATATATGCGATTTCGGCCTACATCCACCGGCATAATGCGGCGTTACGAGTGCTATACTACCATCTAAGGCACTCGTACGGGGTAGACCAGACACCAGTGCTGCCTTACGTCCCCGGAGATATTGAGTCCGTTGTCGAGAACGAGAAATGCCGGATTTACTGGAATTACTCGTTCCCGACTGTCAGGCTAATCCAAGCCAACAAGCCTGACATAGTCCTCCTCGACCATCAACTCAAGGTGATGTATGTCATCGAGTTCTCGGCACCTGCGGAGAAAAACATCACCTTGAAGGAGGAGGAGAAACGGACCAAATATCGCGATCTCCGGTACGAGCTCCAAGTGCTGTACCCAGGCTACTCGGTCAAAATGGTCGTCCTTATTATCGGTGTACTCGGAGGGATAAAGCCTACGCTGCTCTCGGAACTGAAGATCATACCGGCCTGCCAAAAACCAGTCGAGTGGCTTGCAGGTCAAATGCAAAAGGCGGTCATTCTGGGTTCTCTCCGTCTACTTAGGGCACACGATTCTGGTATCTACAGTCACTAACCCTGCGGGATGTGGGGAGTGGCTGTAGTTGATGCGCCGGCGCGACTCCCGTGAGGCGTCGGAGGCCACGGGAGGACTGACCGGCATCGGGAAACCGAAAAAAAAAAAAAAAAAAAAAAAAAAAAAAAAATAATAATAATAATAATAATTTATTGACCATGTTGAAATACAAAAACTGTACATATGGTAAGTCAAGTAAACAAAAAAAAAAAGTTGTATATAAATATAAATAAAAATTTTTCAAGAGTATAAACGTCAATAAATAAATATATGAATATATAATACAAATACATATACAGTTAACAATAATTCACATAAAAAATTCCTGAACACTATATAAAGACATTTCTAGTAAATAAAGTTTGACACACATTTTAAATTTTTTAAAACAGTTTATATTTTTTCAGATCATTCGGTAGCTTATTAAACAAAACAATGCAATTATAGTTTGGTGACTGTTTGTAAAAAGTAGAGGTATGAGTTGGAATACTCAACGTATTATTATGTCGTATATTGTAAGAATGTGTACCTCCCAATCTGTCAAAATTATGTTTATATCTATATGTAAAGCACACACATTTTAAAATAAAAATAGATATTACAGTTAAAATTTTATTCTTTTTAAAAACATTTCTGCAGCTATCTAGTGGTTTCAAATTAAAAATTAGCCTTATTATTCTTTTTTGGGAAATTAAAACCCTGTTTATGTTCCTACCGACTCCCCAAGCAAGTATATTCAAAGACAAATGACTATAGACCAAGGCATAATATATATTTAATAATCCGTTGGTATCTAAAACACTTTTCATTTGTAATAGGGCAAAATAACCAGAATTTAATTTCTTACAAACAAAATCTATGTGTTCATCCCAAGAGAGCCTACTATCTAGGTGTCTGAGAAGTCATTCTAAAAAATTTTACACTTTGCGCTACTTCAACGTTATTATTAGATAAGAAGTCATAAATTTACATAAATTGAAAATAATAAAGGACCTAGCACAGAACCCTGGGGTACTCCCATATGGACATCCCTTATATCAGACATAATGTCGGAATATTTCACTAATAATTTCCTATTTGACATGTAAGATTTTATCCACTGCAACAATGCACCCCGAATACCAATATTATACAATTTTGCAATTAAAAATTCGATGTTAACAGTATCAAAGGCACAGGAGAGATCAAACATTAATGACATTACATACATTCCCTGGTCAAGCTCTTTGTAAACAAAATCTAGCAAATGGTAGGAAGCAGTTTCAATTGATTTATTGGCTGTAAAGCCATGTTGACAAGATGTGATAATATTATGCTTACTTAAGAACTGCACTATCATATTATGGACTAACCTCTCAATTAGCTTAGAGAAAGTACTTAAAAGAGAAATTTGTCGATAATTTGCTATATTGAGTGGATCTTCTTTTTTATACAGTGGTATAACACATGCTGTTTTTAAAATATCTGGAAAAATTCCACATTCCAATGACTTATTAATAAGGTATTCTAATGGTTTGCATATTATGTCACTTATATTCTTTAGTAATTTAATACTAATTTCATCAAGACCTGTGGACTTTTTATTACTTAGTTTAGCAATCTCACTTTTAATGGTGTACTCATCAATATAATGTGTGAACAACGTTTGCTGTTGAATGTCCATTAACGTACATGGTAGAGAAAGATTTTCGCCGAAATGTTCAAACATTTTAATATTTGAAATAGTACTGAAATAGTTTGCAAAGCTATTTGTTATTACAGTAGGATCACTTATCATCTCATCATTTAGCATTAACTTTATTGAATTTTCTTTTTTATTATTACGACCAAGTTTATTATTTATTATTTTCCATGTTTCCTTAATCTTATTTCCAGCATTATTAATTTAATTTTTATAATATTCACTTTTTGTTATTCTAATATTCTTTTTGTATGCTTTCTTTTTATTTAAATATAGGGTTTTACTGTTTTCACTATTTGATAAACTTAATAACCAAAACAGCTTTTTTTAGTTCATTTTTTTGTTTGCATAATTCGTTATTAAACCATGCGTTTTCTGTATGTTTATGACATGTCTCCTTCACAAGTGGACAGCAAATATCTAGACAATAAGTTAAATCACTTATCAAGTGTCTAAAGGCTGCATTGGTATCGTCTATTGTATAAATAAAAGACCAATTAGTTTTAGTTACTTCATTAACAAAAGCAGATATGTTATTTTCAGAGTAGTTTCTATACTTTGATTTTGAAATGCTATTTTTGGTTAGTCTGTTTTTTGTGGTATCAATAGTAATTAATTGAGCATAGTGATCTGCTATACAAGGGTCTACAGTTTTACAGTGGTACATATCAATAGGCAAATTTGTGCTTATGTAATCAATTATGCTGGAAGAAGCGTTTGTCCATTGCATGTCGTAAATATCCTTGTCGGATTGTATGTTGTGATGTTTAATTCAAATGAGCTAAGGATGTCACATAGGACCTGTTTAGCAAGACTATTCTTACCATAATCAATATTGAAATCGCCACAGAATATTAAATAATTTGTTTCTTTTATTGCCATTTCTATGGCTGCAGTAATGTTATCAAAAAAAATATTCAACTCACCATTTGGCGGATGATACACACATATAATCGCAATGCCGTTGTACATTATGCCACTCATTTCTACATGACACTCAACCGACAGTTTTTTTAATTTTGATAATTCTGAAGCATTTTCAGAAATAAGGCTATTACATAGTATCAAAGAACCTCCATGTATATGAACGGTTCTGGAGAAATAAGAACATATTTTGTAACCGGGTACTACTATATTATTTATATTCTTACATTGTATCCAATGTTCTGTGATACATATTATGTCTACTTCTTCTGATTGACCAAATAACTCAATCACATCAATCTTGTTTAGCAAACTCTGAACATTAACATTGCATAATAATATTTTAGACTGGACTTTATTAGTTTTCTCATCTTCTATATTCCTATAAGAAAGTTTTTCACCTACAACGCCATCTAGGGTTCTAGGCAAAGCTGACTTAGTCTGGGATATAAAAAATGTTCTCCTATCCATATCTGTAGATAAATCGAATGAAACTACTTCAACTATCTGCAAATCCTCATGTCTCATACTATTACTACCATCAGCGTCTTTAGTGTTTCCGTCATCTTCGTTGTTCTTATTAATGGTTGATTCTTCTACATCAGCTCTACTAACAACTACAGTACTTTCATCATCTGCTGCTTCATCAACATTAATTACTAATTTCTTCTGTTTTTCTATCTCTTGGAGAACTAGTGATTCGTTTTCTTTTACAAAAATTAACGATTTTGATCCAGCATGCCGTTTACTGGTAATTAAGTTATACAGATCGTTAGAAATAATGTTATCATTAATAACATATTTCTCATTATTAATTTCGTAATACAGCATTTCACCTTCTATTATCCTGTTTAGTTTTTGAATATATGCATTTAACTTTGCATTGCACTTATAAATGTGTTGATTTAAAATGTGACTTCTAGTATATGGGACAGATGTAAATATTATATTGGTCCTGCAACATTTTTTTAAGTTTCTCATTTATATATTTGAAGGATGGGAAACATTTTTTTATGGAGATCATTTTTTCCTGCTATTATAACTACATAATCATTAGTGTCAAAATCCTTAGTGAGAGCCTCAATATTTTCTATTACATTACTCATATTTGCAGAAGGCTTTACAATAGACATCAAATGTGAATCTTTCATAAGGTGGCTTCTAAGCTTATATTTGATCTTTTTCCCAAGTTCATCAGATAATAGAATAACTCTATTTTTCTTTTTATTGCTTGTATATGCCTTTTTGTGTAGGTCGTTATTATTACACAGAATTTTGTTGGGTGATTGTCTGTTTACAGTTACACCATTTATTTTATCATGTTCTTGCATTTCATTCCCCTTTTCTACACCACTGGGTATCTGCAATCTTTCAACATCTATGAATAATTTAGACTGGTCTTTTTTTATAATATTATCAGTTTGGGTGCTTATTGTTTTGGTCTCAGTTTTTGTTCTTGTACTTTTTATTTCTTCCTGCAAATCCTCTATAAGTTTTTGTTGTTCTTTAATCTGATTATTAAGAACGGTATTATCAGTTTGACATGCTTGAATGCTTATTGTTTTGGTCTCAGTTTTTGTTCTTGAAATTTTTATTTCTTTTTGCAAATCCCCTATAAGTTTTTGTTGTTCTTTAATCTGATTATTAAGAACTGTTTCCATTTCTGTAGCCTCTAGAATTAATATTTCATAATCCTTTTTTCAATTTTAGGATATGATTGTTCTGCCTTTGTTTATCGTCACTAAGATCATTCACAGTTTTTTCCAAGACACTTATTTCTTCGTCATAGTCACTTATTCACTATCTTCTTTGCAACAAATAACTTTATTGTCTTTTAAAATTGAAATTTTCGCTTTGTTACGAAGTACACAGCTTTTGTGAAAAAAACTAAAGCATTTAGTACATACATAGTTTGTATTAACTTTTGTTTTGCAACATTTAAAATTGTAAGTTTTAGAGCACTGTAAATTCATGTCTATCCTATTTGACATGACATTTAATAACATAACATAATAACAAAAAAGTTTTAATATTTAACGAAATCTAACTTGATATCATCTATCACATGCTTGAAGATGGCTAAAATGTAAGCCAAAACGTAGCACACAATACAATTTTTTTTATATAAAATACATTATATATATATATATATATATATATATATATATATATATATATATATATATATATATATATATATATATATATATATATATATATATATATGTACATATATTGTATAAACAATAACATGTTTAAGTGATCATTATGTTGTCTTTTTGTACATATGCACATAAAACTGTTTCTTTTGTTATTAAAAGTCGTAGTTCTATTTGCATGAAATTATCGAGGGACTGAAGGTGAGTCTTGGTCATGTTCATATTTTTTAAGAAACTTGAGCCCCACAAAATAAAATTATCACAAGCCACCACTGCTATCTACTTAATTATTTTTAAGTATTGCTCTTGATCGTAACCCTAATGATGATAAAAATATTCATCGAAACGTCGGTAACAGTTTAATAAAACAATATACAGGTTGACACGAAAATAGTATGCAATAATTCGCCAGCGAATTTAAAACCAAAGACAAGAAAAAAAAATTAAATAAACATGCCAAAAAAAATGCTTCTTAAGAAAACTACACCACCCAAACGGGGCTGTAAATTTCTTCAAAATGAGCGAAGGTAGAATTATAAACATTGGAACATCAGATTAAATTTAATAAGTACCTAATTATGCAAAAGATATCTTCAAAACATTTAATCATAGTCGCCCTAAACAGAGGGATCTGTGGCACAATATGCCCCAACTTATTTGTATATCAATTTCTTTAAATTTTGATACCAAATTTTAAAATTTAATAATTCCGTACAAAAAAAAAACAATTCTTGTTTTACCTCGCTAAAATGCTCCGTTTTCGAGCAGTCAACTTATACATTATATGCCTAAGTGTACGGCGAAATATAGCAAAACAATTTGATCAGTGAATAGTGATCAAGCAGGCCATGGAAGTAAAAGTTTGTTTACGCGACATAATTTGAAAGTTTGCTGAAGTAAAATCAAACAATTCTTTATCAGATATCAGTAAACCCAATTTAAATAAAAAATTGCAACATTTTACTAGCAGAGTTAGCGCATTCAATTCATATACCACTAGATACACGACTAGCGTTATGCGCAATTTACGGTCGCAAGTCTGTTGCCAGCATGATGGGACGATCGCAGCGTGAATATCGATGCGGTACTGATATCTGCTAATTTGTTGTCTCGTTATCTGGTCCTCTCAATGCTTGGCAAGTGCCCTGACTAATGCGCAATCGTTAACTTTCGTTCGGGCTTCGTATTCAGCCAGGCGGCCACTCATAGTTTACCCTAATTTTTATCATGTTTCTAATGGTACGGTTTGTACTGTATGGATTTTGATTTTATAACGGGAGAGCGTTAGCGACACAGAGAATATCAGCGTAGATATTCAAACCTGAGACAATCTGGGCGAATGTATTTTCTACAGTTCATAAAACTTGAAAAAAAATGTTTTCGTAGGCTGCGTGGGCAAGGAAGACAAGAACCTCATTTGTACAAATTAACGACACTAAATTTACTTTTAGTTCCAGCTACAGAAAACGAAAAATGTTAAATGTTTTGCTTACCCTTATGTATACACAAATATGTACTTGTTTTGTTTTATTTGTTCTTGAAGTTTATTATTACTTATTAATAAAGGTTGACTGTTTGTATTAAAAAACTTATTTTCAATTAGATAATGACTTCTATCAGCAGGATTTCGGTATGGCTATGGGATCTCCAATATTAAATAATATATTTATGGACGATTTTGAAAATAATTATACAGGTACATAAACCGATTATTTGGTGGAGATAAGTCGACGATATTTTTGCAATTTGGTCTCAACATTGAGAATTATATAATTATTTAGAAAACATTAATGATAAAGAACCATTCAGTAAATTCACCTTGGCGGTAGAGAGACAAAAAGAAAAAATACATAACTTTGAAAAAGGAAACAGATTCGTTTTCGAAACGTTGGGGAAATATAATTATATTTTTGTCTCATATTAGTTGTCAAAAAACACACCTTCTGACTGATCTTTTGATGTAAAATCACAAGCGCGGGCTTATTTTTCCAGTAGCATACTTGATAACTAATTTAATGTTTTAGATAACCAAGAATTATTCATGTCGTAGTAAGCCCCAAGAAAGAAAAAGGAACATTTAGAGAATTTCACAAATAACGTTCAGTCAATAATTGTGGAACCTTATTAAATGTTTTAAACATAAAAGAAATTTGCTTTTTACTATTTCAAAACTTATTAAAAACTTTACAAATGTTTCAGCTTTTTTAGGTCTTTGTCAAGAGTACAGTATATATTGAATAGTAAAATTTGTGTTCATTGCTTATATAACCACATCTTGTACCTATTATAAAAGTATTGTAAAATATATTTTCACAAGTTGAACATACAGGGTGTCCCAACCAAAATTAGGCACCCTGAATAATTTTGGATAAAAATTTTTGAAAAATTGGTGAAACACGTCGACCTTGTTTCCAAGGGGGGCATTTTAATGTAATACTTGTATACCTATCATCATCCCTCTACCCTACACGGCGACCCCCTCAAAAAATTCAACTGGCAAGAGGGGTCGAGTGATACATCTTTTGAAAGGTCTTTCAATTCCCTATATAACTGTGTATTTTTTTTAAACTTTTTATCGATTCGTTCTTAAGGAAAATAATTTTATTTTTGAGTACACACAATCGAAATCGTTTAAAAAATCTAAAATACACGGCACTGGGTACTGGAATTTATAAAATAACTACATTTTTTAGTGCTCTCAAATCAACACGAGTTTTATCGACAAAAAACACGTTCTTTGTTCGTTTAGTTTTAGAATAATAAAAGAGTCATAAGTATTTGATAGTCTTTAAACATTAATTTGTTCACAACCAATTTTAAATCGAGATACATTTTACCAGACTGAGTTCTCAAAATGGTTTATACCCTTCAGGAGAGAATAGAAATTGTCAGCATTTATTTTAAAAACGATAATTGAGGGCAAACTGTTTTTTTCAACAGGATGGGGCACCCCACATTTTCCTATAGCAGTCCTTCAATTTTTGGATAATCGGTTTCCTGAGCGATGGATTGGAAGAAGAGGTTCTGTGGAGTGGCCCGCTAGGTCACCCGATTTAACTCCTTTGGATTTCTTTCTATGGGGACATTTGAAATCGAAGGTATTTGTAACAAAACCCGCATCTCTGAAGAGATACGTGAAAGAATTGTTCGAGAATGCCATTTATTGACTCCAGATGTGTCCAGAAATATTCATACAGAATTTAAAGACAGATTATACTACTGTAAGGAAGTCAGTGGGGGTCATTTTGAACAACACATACGATAATTTAAACTGCTTTTTATTTTTATTTCCCGAACCTAAAATAATGAAACCATTATTTCTCAGGAACGAATTGATAAAAGTTTAAAAAAATACACAGTTATGTAGAGAATCGAAAGACCTTTCAAAAGATGTATCACTCGACCCCATTTGCCATTTGAATTTTTTGAGGGGGTGGCCGTGTAGGGTAGAAGGATGATGATAGGTATACAAGTATTACATTAAAATATCTCCCTTGGAAAAAATTTTTCAAAAAAAAAATTATTTCCAAAGTGCCTACTTTTAGTTGACACACCCTGTATATTCTTTTCATCTAAATTATTATTTTTAAAATATGATGATCGGTAAAAATTTGTCCTCATTGATTAAATTTTTAATAGTTTTAATAGCCTTGCTTATTTCCAATTGTTCTAATAAATCAAGTTTCTTTCCTTTCTTTTCCGAATGAAGTAATTTAACTTTATTCAAATTTATAAAATGATTATTTTCTGTAGAATGTGTTGACATGCCACTGCTATACGGGTTGTTTCAGGATTAACTGTCAAAATAAGAAAAAGTTACCTATGGAGGTATGCCAGGAAATACTTCTTTAACAAGTTACGCCCCTCCAAAGATTGAGGCTAAAATAAGGTGTTTCATTTTTTGTCAAGGTTTCTACTGATAGGAGTACTTCTAAAATATATTTTTTTAATCATCCCTTATTGGTAAAATGGGTGAAATCAGCAATCTCCATTTTATTTTTTTATTCCAACTTTTTAATGGTCACAAATTTTATCTTATAAAAGTATGCTTTGGACAAGTTGATTCATTTAAAAACTCATTTGTCCCTTCTATTTTTTTTCACCAAACTGACAGCTTTTGACTAAAAAAATTAAATAGTTTCAATCCACACTAATTTGCAATACAATTTTCCAAATAACCATGTGGATCAAAACTATTTTATTCTTTTATTCAAAAACTATCAGTTCAATAAAAAATTATAGAGAAGATATTTTTTCTTATTTTGACTTTTTTCTTATTGAGGTTCTGAATTCAGATTTTAGGTTTGTCCAGTTAATCCTGAAATACACCGAATTCAATGTATATTACATTTTGTTCAGTTCATCCAATATATATATATATATATATATATATATATATATATATATATATATATATATATATATGTATATATGTATATATGTATATATATATATATATATATATATATATATATATATATATATATATATATATATATATATATATATATATATATATATATATATATATATATATATATATATATATATATATATATATATATATATATATATATATATATATATATATATATATATATATACATATATATATATATATATATATATATATATATATATATATATATATATATATATATATATATATATATATAATTAATCTATTGTAAATAATGTATATAACATGGGCATGTCAACATTGTAAAGAAAACAATAATTTTATAGATTTGATTGACATTAAATTCCTCGATTCAAAAGAAAGGAACTTGATTTATTAGAACAATTAGAAATATGCAATGCTTTTAAAAATAATAATTTAATGAATGAACAACAAATTTAATGAATGAACAAAAAAATTCTAGAATTTTTAATAAATTTGAAACATTTTCTTTACATACTTACAATATTATTAGTATCCGGGGCCGGTCGCTGGTACGACTTCCCGGGCTGGATAAGGTTAACCCATACTCTCTCTCCCCCCCACGGATGTTAGAGACTAATTACCTTTCACAGTCATTTGGCTCTGATTTAATTTCAATTTCTTCAGTTTTGATATTTAATTCTACATTATCTACGTCCACTGCATCCTCCAATTTTACCTCACATTTCACAGTATTTTCATTTTCACTTTGATCATCTTCTGTCTTAACTATGTTAATATTATTGCAGCTATATTCACATTTCAAAGTGTGAGGATTTAAGAAACCATAAACTTCTGCTCCATCCATATTCTTTTTAAATTTTATTTCTGTATTCAAGCAATATCATAAAATTAGATTTTGTAATGACTCGAAGCAAATTTCATAAGATGAAGTTCTTTTCTTCCACATAAATGCTAAAATATTAATTAAACAATATATCTATAGGTATTTCCAGAAAGCATCAGAATTAAGGCATAATTAATGTCTTGAGAGCGACAAAGCTTTTACAGAAATCATTTTTCTCTATTGTTGTATTTGAAACTTATACATTGTTTTACAGCTGCTTAATGTTGTATAAGATTCGAACGGTTTGAGACATTTTGCTACTTGCATACAGTTGCAAACTTTGCAGCATGTTAGTAAATTTTCAGTGCTTGGAAATTTTACAACACTAAATGTGATAATACTGCATAGATTTAATAGTGAATATAGACATAATACTGAAACTTTATTTAAAGTCAAAGCCATAAATAAGTTTATTTATTTCAATTGCCAGCAGACCAGTTATGCATAGATATATGCATAAGCTACTTATTTACAATTAGTTTGTTGGGTAACTGTAGAATATGTTTGAAAGGGAAAAATTTATGGATGAGTCCATTTTACAGCAGCCCGACCATAAGCATACATATTTTATTTAGCATTTAATTTAAACTGGAACTGAACCGTTATTCTCGATGTTATTCATTTACAACATATTAGCATGTCACTTTCACTGTTCTTATTACCTATTTTTCTATTTATTGTGCCCTTATGAGCTTTTTCACTTTAGTAACATAAATTTACGTTTACTCCGTTAGGTCCTACTACTATCAACTGCATTATGATGAACTAAACTTTATAACATAACCATACTTTTCTTCCTCCTCCAGGGAACATCACAGAACATCATAGACTTATAAAAACTAGGTCTGTGCAGAACATAAATTTTTTTAGGTATATATAACGATGGCTAACCTTTTCAGGCTCACCAGTTGGCGTCACTGGTCGAGTCAAAAGTTATTGTTAAGTGTGGGAGAAGTTTATAGTGTTTTATTATAATTATTTCGTACACCAGCAAATAAAAAACCTTGTTAATTGTGCCTCAGTGTTGTGCAGTTCCATTTTTTCGGAAACAAAAGGCGGACAATGCTTCCGAAAGACAAAACTTGCCAAAAACAGTGGCTGATAGAGATAACTTTACTCGTTTGAAACATTGGTGTGTTTGTAAGAAACATTTCAATCCTGACGATTATGCGTTACCAAAGGAGTCTACTACAGGAAATCGTGAGTAATAATCATGTACCTACATTTCGTTTTCATCATATTCATTCTTAATATAATCTAACTTTAATGACATAAGACACTTCTGATAAGTACAATAATTTCCCTACTGAGCAAGTAAATTACTACTTTCACCTTCTGCCATCAATGTGTTAAATGTTTTTCAGTTAATTTTTATAAAAACTACTAAAAACTCGCGTTAAAAAGCCATAGTAAACATTAACGTCAGTGACATTGACCTTCCCGTACGCATAATAAGCATTCCTTACAGTCGTACGACAATGGAAGTATTAATCGCAATTTCATTGGCCGTTTTAAGATAGCCGCAGGGCATGCGCAGTTACATGACATGTCTAAGTGTATTAAATCCTTTTGGAATCGTTTGTAAGTAATGAACCCGTTAGACAATAGAGAAGATACTCGCCAAGCACGCGGTAGGTCCAGGGTTCGAATCACAAACTTATTAATTTTTTTTAAATAAGTATTTTTTAGTTCGTTAGTAAGATTTTCCTTGCCCTTTATTATAGTTTGTTTATTTTCCTTGCCCTTTATTATAGTTTGTCTATTTTCACGGTGCCGAATTCCCCTTTAAAAATGATATCTGATGAGCACGCCATGCCGTGGCCTTAAAACGGCGAATGAAATTGGTAGAAATACTGCCATTTCCGTATGACTGTAAAGGATGCTTATATACTTCCCGTACACTAGGACCTCTCGTGATGAATTCAAACGCGTTAACCCTTATTGCCCTATTTAATATATTTAAACGATAAAAGTATATTTTCACGATATACCGGGTTACATATGAATGGTAAGTAGCGGTTTAACCCCCACCACATACCGTTAAAATAGTCACGTGTTGCGAAAACATATTGGTAATTAAATTGTTATACATTTGAAAATTTAATTCTATAAACCTAATTAGTTTCTTTTGAATGTTTTGTATAGTGGATGTACCCACTGAATTTATGTGCATTAATTAGACGCAGAAGAGACATATAATACTTAAGATTGTGTTTATATTAATTCAATAGAAGTTGTTCGGTTCTTAAGAAAAATAACTAAAAAATATTAACATTTTTACCATTTAGCAACATATTTATCGTCTCCAGGTCAACGGTCAGCAATACGTCAACTCCACTGCAATGTACCTCTATTTCGATAGTTCTTCATCCATATTCATTTAGTTATATAATTCAAGTTATTTTACGATTTTGCAACTCTTCAGATTATGTTCTAATATCAAGTCAAACAAAGATAGAGATACATACCACTGTTAACCTACCTCAAAGCTAAGTATGTTGTGGTATCACATTTGAACTAAAATTAGTTACGTCACTACATACTTCCATATTTTACGGTTCCTCGCGAAAATGACACGGTAACAAAATAATACAAACCGCAAATCACCAGGTATATGTCGCGAAAATATGCTTAATAAGTATATTTTCCTGACATGCCAAAAGAAAGTATTTGACATTTGACGTGTTGAACGAAACAAGACGAGCACGCGCGATCCAACCCATTGCGAGATCAGAACAGAGGAAACTGTAGTTCAGAATAATCGGTCCAGAGCGGATTCGCTTGGTAGCAAAGAATGGTCACGCACAGAGTTTTTGCTGAAATAATCACTATCTACTTATGGCTACCTTAAAATAGACTACTAACTTTATGCTCCCAAGTGTAAGGTATTTCCAATCTAGCACTCCGTCCGGCAGAAATATCCATGGCAGGAGCACTATTTCTGAAGGTACCGAATTACATACTAGTTGAGCCAATAACCAATCAAAGTAGGCTGTAACTAAAATAGGCGGTTTTTTAAAAAATTTGCAAACAGTTAATTACGACCAAAGAAGAAATAAGAAGAGGTAATTACCCTCTTGCGGCATTTAGCACAGTATGCGCATAGCACACAATGCTTGCAATATACTTATAGACGAAAATTAAATTGAAATCTGAATGTTAAACCAATGTAGTGTGAAAAAAAGTCCACTGAAACTTATTTCTTCAAAAATAAGTTACAACTTGTAAAATGATGAAGTGTTTATAATTTCCTTTGATATGATTCTTTGTGGATACCCATTGTACGTCCAATAGACGTCCGCAGAAAAAGAACGAAATTAATCCACGAATGGACATTCAGTGGATATCCATTTGTGGCACGTCCAGGACTTCATATGGACTTATTATGGACATCCAGTGGATATTATGTGCTGTATGGGATAACACAAAACTTTAAAATCACTTGAAAACAACAAATATTAAAAAATAGCTATAGCAGAGTAGCATTGAAAAATAGATTCCTCAAGCAAATAAATTTTGTATATCTATTAAGTTTTAAGTTATACAAATGCATTAAAATAAACGCTGAAGCTTGGAGCCACCCCTCATTTGTTTTGGATACGTTGATATGTAAACATGCAAATTGTTGTTTATGTATCGGTCATAAAAATCAGCGTATCTCCTATTGGTGTTACTTATCTCTATACCAAAGAATATTTTTTAAACGTAAATATTCTTTGTCTATACTATTAATGTGAGGGCATAGCAAATACTGGCACGCACAAATTACGTACCAGCGTAATTTTAGTTAGGTTGTAAACGAAACTTTATAATTATAATCGAGGGATGCGAATCTGAAATCAATCGAATGATGACCACGTGTTCTCGAGATATTGTAATAATCTAATGATCGATTATTTTTCATACGAATTATCCCATCACTACCGCTAAATTTTGTTTTCTAGATAGAACTTTCTGAACGTGGTCAGTTATTTTTCTAACCTATAATCTTCGATCATAAACACCGAAGCCTATAATATTGGACCCTTTTACTTTACGTTGCGGTAAAAAAAACATTTACGAAATGGATCAACTGAGTATGTTCTTGCTTGGTGAAGCTGAAGGAGTCGATTTAAATTTAATCCTAAATGTAGTAGATGACTTGGCTCAGCCTTTAAAAATAGGAAATAAAATAAGACGAAAAGTTAGAAGGAATGAAAACTATGTTCAGGTTGTGGTTCCACAATATTTGGATGACCAGTTCAAAGAACACTTTCGAATGTCTCGAGGCACTTTTGATGTAAATATTTGCACATTTTACCTCCATAAATGTTTTTTAAATCGACTTACAAACAATTCTAATATACTTTATGTTTTATTATTAATGTTGTTTTTAGGATTTAGTCAATGTTATTGGACAAACAGTGGGTAGGGAAAAAGGTATTATACCATTACATAAAAAAAGTTATGTACTCAGTGTGGAGGTTGAGTAATCCAGAAAGTTTTTTGGCAACTGGTGCTAGATTTGGAATAGCACCAAGTTCTGGGCATTATGTTTTTAAAGAATTTATCACTGTACTGGCAAATTTACTTCCCCAGTATATAAAGTGGCCAGATGTACGAAGTTATAGTGATATCTCAAAAGCAAGTTTTTAATGAAAATGGGTAAATTGTATTTACTTATATATTATAAAATTTAGATTTTCCAAGAACGTTCGTGGAATTCCTGGCATTATTGGAGTTATAGATGGGTGCCACATTGCGATAAAGCAACCACCTGGTAATGCCAATGATTTTTGCAACAGAAAAGGAGTACACTCAATAATATTGCAAGGTAAATTTGGATATTTATTTTTGTGTTAAAAAAAATTGTTATTTATATTTTAGCCGTATGTGATCATAATGCCAAATTCATAGATGTTTTTATTGGCCTCCCTGGCCGCCCTGCATAATGCCCGAGTGTTCTGGAATAGCCCGTTGTTTGGAAGGTTAACTGATGAAGTAAACCCCTTATTGCCTCCAGAATATCATATTATTGGAGAAGCTGCCTATCCCTTAAAAACGTACCTCATGACTCCATTTAGTGATACAGGCTATCTTGATCATAGTCAAACCACATATAATGTATGTTTCAGTTATGTACAATCAATAACTAAACGTGTATTTGCATCTTTAGAAGAAAAATTTAGGCGTCTTAAATGTTTGGACGTGGTAGACTTAGAACTAGCAAATAATATTATAACAGCTGCTTGTGTTCTGCATAATTTTATTAGTGATCATAATGATGTATCAGGTCTAGAGGAAGAGGAAGATATTTATGATGAGAATGACGATAGGGGAAATACAGAATTAGCAGTTGACGAAAGTGCAGGTGGAGCTGCAGCTATTCAGAAAAGAAATACAATTGTTAATGTTTTACATAAAGCTAGTAAATAAAGTTTAAAAAAAATCCTCAAAACGGTTTTCCCAATATTTGAAAATTCACTTTGTCATAAAATTTTGCATATGAATGCAGAACGACTAAAATTTCTCACATTATACTTGCACAATATGGACGCAAACAATCCACTGAATTAAAAATTATGAAATGTAAAAAATATTATTTAGTACTAAACCATTATATATACCATTAATGTGTCGTACTGAGTAGACATACGTAGATATGCTCGGGCATTTACCTGTTTCATTCAAATTACCTAGACCTTAATTGACAAACATTTTATTTTTATTTTACTTCAAAATTTATTTTACTTCACTCGATAGTGAACGAGAAACCAGAACTGCAAAATATATTCAAATAAAAGGGCCTGAAGTTGCAGACCTTGTTACAGACGGCATCGCTCAAGCATTAAACTCTAGACTTGAGAAAATTACATCTTTAGCTATGAATGCTGTAAGTGCAAAATTATATGACTTCATAGAACAGCAAAAATATGTTATTAATGGATTATTTGAAAAAAATTCATTATGGAAGTTAGAAAATGGTCATCTTAGTTCACGGATTGACTATACAGAGCAGTACTTACTTAGAAATAATGTTTGTGTTTGGAATACCTGAAAATGAAACAGTCTCCCTAAATATTAAAATGATTGAAACATTTAATAATCACTTAGGTCTAAACCTAACTGGTGGCTATCCAAAATGTTATAGAGTTAGGATGTCAGAAATCAAAAGCCAAGAGCTATTGTGTCAAATTTTGTACCTATCAGTATAAAAATGCGGTATTTCATAAGGCAAAGTTTAAATCGACTGGTTTTTCTTTAAAAAAAGATTTAATAGCTACAAGAATAATTTTTTTTTCATATGCATATGAAAAATTCCATTATAAGAATGGTTAGTCTAATGATGGAGTAATTTAAGCCTAAAGTCAAGAATAAAGCTGTAAAGCTAATGGACAGTAATAAAATTGATAAACTATTAATATCTGACAGTTAAATATGTAAGTTCTAACTTAGTTCGATTCTGTCTCAATAATTTTTTGTTTTATACCGAACACATTAAGTATAATACTCGTATCTTGCTTCTTAAGTGATTACTTTAGTTAAGGTTTTTATCGTAATACAATTTAAACGGCTAATACAGGTTTTTTCTTTTTTATAATTATTTACTTTATCGTTTTGTTTTAATTGTTTTTTAAATGATAATTTTCTTTTTTGGAAACTGCACATAAATATTCGGTCTTTATCACCAAAATTTGATTCTATAACAAACTTTATTTTAGATAACAAGTATCCTTTATTTGCACTAATTGAAACATAGCTAAACTCCTCCATTGTAAGTACATCTCTAGACATTAATAATGATAACTATACTCTAATTCGAAAAGATTGACAAACTAGAGGCGGTGTCATAGCGTTTTATCTCAATACTTCGTTTAAATTTGATATAATTGACACTAGCAACAATATTGAGTAACTGGATTATAGTATGTATTAACAGTAATTCCTTGGTTTTTGGCGTTTGTTACAGACCACCTCACATGAGTTTTAAATATTTCACAGATCAATTAGAGGAAGCAATGAGTTTCAATTTCTATGCAGTATGGAGAGAGTTTTCTGTTTTGAAGGCATAAATATGAATTTATTAAATCCTGAATTAAGCGGAACTCGATACTTTTTAACAATGCTTGAATTACTCGACTTTCATGAAATAATGATGCCACTCATGTAACACCTAATAATGCATCACTACTTGATGTTATATTATGCAATGATCTGAAATCTGTCTCATCTTTGAAAATAGGTTGACTAAGACTTATGTGACCATGACCAATCCAGTGTAAAATTAATTCAAATAAAACTAAATTTAAACCTATATGCAAATTTGAATAGGATTCACATAAATTATGAGAACTCTGTTGGCTAAATATACATGACCGCAGGAAATTGTATCCTATGTGTTTATTTTACAACATAATCAAGACAAAGACTCCACCTTATCTCTACAATAAAATAACATTTCGTGATAATGTTCATAACCTAAATATCAGATCAAAAGGTTTACTCAGCCCCCCCTATACATAGAATTTACTTTCATGAGAGAGGCTTTAGATATTGCATATATAAATTATACAACAAAAGTTCCCCTCGGTGCTAAATCATACAGTATTGTAAAATTTAAAACATGACATGTTTTGTTAAAACCGACTGAATAGGCATATGTGTGCATACTTATTATTTATTTTATTTATAATGAAGCTGTTTTATTTTTTGTTTATTTGTATTCACTTTATTTTTTTTTTTTTGTATTCGATATACTTTTTTCTGTATATTTCACTTACGTACAATTTTCTCAGTTGTATGGCAAGGGTTAAGTGGTAGGGCACACTAGTTGTCAACTTCACATTAAGATTTCCAACAAATTTTTATTTCTGTTTGCAAAATCTTTAATTTTTTTTATATAATTTTATATAACCCTGGGGATATCATAATTTTGACTAACATAAATTCCTGCATATAGTCCAACCAAGAAAGACAAAAGTCCTCTAACCATGTAAAATATCATTGGAAATAAAGGCATTTATTATTATTATTTCAGATAATCACCGTTACATCATAGACGGCTGTTTGAAGTTGTGTGCTATTTACATAAACAATAATTATACCGTGTCAATTTGAAAAGTTTTCAATTAATGTAGTTTGATTATCAACAAAGTAACCCCTCACCCCTACTTTAGAACCTTAAATGACATCCTACCTCTTATTGCCTCAAAGTTTGTTATACTTTTTTGACTCAAACTTTTTCGACTTTTCAGTAACGTTCGATTCTTTGCACAAAATTATGTAGGTACTCTTGATATAAAGCCGTTGGATGTACAATGGACAGGTTGTCCCATAATTTCCGCCCAGGGCTTTTATGTCCTAAACGGAAACCGATATTTAAAGAAATTAGAAAACATGTTTTTGAGTTCAACTTATTTTACAAATGTAGTGGCAAATAATGTTTTTGGTACATTGACGCTAAGCGCGTCGTACGTGTTATATATTTTTTCGAGACAAAAAATGACAAACTTTGAGATGATCTTCTTTCGGTTCACACGCCCTTAGTCATTTACGCTGCCTTGCTGTGACAGGAAGTCATAACTGCATTCATTTCGAGGTTTTAATGGCATTTATACTTCAGGTATGTATATAATACTATGTTGCATGGTTGCTACATTAATTAATGAAAGGAATTAATGCTTTAATTGCCAATAACGAAAATAGTTAATTTCTAAATGTGAAAATTACATTTTCAGATACGACCTTCTGTCAGAGCAGGGCAGTACGGTATTCTTTGATGGAACTGTTAGGTTGAAAAATGTATCCCTTATAACAAATTTCATTGCTTTGCGCAAAATAGTTTTTGAAACAATAAATGAAAACAAGACTGGGTGCTATCTTCAAACTCCCGCAGGAATCCATTCCCCAAAAACTCTTATGTTATTTCCGGGCACCATGTATAGAGATAAATACACATCGGAGTATTTAGTAATCCCCGATAAACGGCCTTGACATTCATATTATTAGGTTTTATAGAATGACCTGCTAGGTATCCCAATCTAACGCCACTAAATTTGTTTTCATGAACTTATCAAAATAAAGGTGTACAGGAAGAGGCAAACAAATTTAGAGGTTTTGAAATTTTTCTTTCAGATTTCAAAATACAATATAAAATATAATAATCCATAAGGATAAAAAAAGTTTATTTTAAAAATATTACAATACTACTGCAGAATTAAAAGGTTTGTTTATCGTCCCTGCGTGTGTGCTGTTTATAGTAGCAAGAGAAAAGTGTCGCTAATGTAAATTAGATAGATAGAAGGGAGATATGGAAAGCTCTACACAGCTATAAGCAGGACAAATAAACAAACTTAAAGAGAACAAATATGTACTCTGCGATGCACAATTGTCAAATGGAGATCCTAATTTGTAACCATGGTAAAAGTTCCCCATAGAGCTTTATTAATGGAATAGCACTGAATGCCTCATCTTTATACATTATATAAACTAATCTTTGGTATTAGTATAACAAAGGTCGCTATGGTTCCATTACTGCCGCTGTACAGTGAGAGGCTAAAGTATGAAATGAATTCATTTAAACTGAGGGAAAAAAATTTCTTTGGGCAAAAATTCTCGTACGGGTTGATTTTATTTTATAAAAATGAATGTTTTTTTTATATCAAATTCAGTTTCGTCAACGACAGTTTTTAAATGGCAGCCTCCTATTTTTTATTTTTTTATTTTGATAGATCCTTTCCCACATGTAATATCACATACCAATCACACAATGTACATTTTCTTCATTAAAAAGTCCTTTTTGAAAATACATGAATTGTAACATCAATAGAACGATTAATCTGTACTTCTTTATTAGAGCGTCCTTTGAACTCGGATTTCATTCAGTTTTATTCTGTGAAGATAATGTATAAACGTTACGGTTAGTAAGAGATATTGTAAGTACTTGACATAATTTCAATTCTTGGGACAACTTTTATTAGTTTAATTCTTTTAATAATCAATAAACTAATCAAATAAAAAAGAGCCAATTTACTAGCATATTAACTGAAGAACTAAAACGAAGAACATAACCTATACATTTTTGTTGTATTAATCGATAATTCTCGTGATTGTCTTTGCAGGGTCCTCTTCTCAATATCAACGCAAAGAACGACCGGTCGGTCATTCAAATAATCAACCATTTTTACAACTAAGCAGTCATATATGGTGCATATTTTAGGATTCATACATAATAAACACGGCTGAGGTTGCTTTACATAACATTTTTTCACGACCAGATCCTGAACGAACGTACATACTGTTGTCCGCCATTGTGGTTGAGAAAAATTAAAGTGAAAGAAATGAGATTTTAGGAGATTTTGGTCATTCTTACTATGTTACTTTTAATTTAAAATCGCTAAAGTAATCACACCATTGTGTCTTGACAGTTAAATCAGTAAAATTTGTGTATCCATGAAGATAATTTTTTTTTCTAAAAACTCATCAATTTGTGGACACGCTTGTTTTTTTAGCCATAATGTCCATATTTTACCATAAACTGGTCCGCGTTGAAAAAATTTGGTACAACAAAGCTCTTAAAATCCATCGAAAACATCACAATAAACATAAACACAGGTAAGGGCAAAAAAATTTTTTGTTCCCAATCTCTCAATAACGAATAAAGATTTTTTTATTGAAATTTGATATACAGGTATAATTAACACACCAGTTGAAATAAATTTTGTCCATAATATTACACTGGGTGATTATTTTTTTCTGATCGATTACCACTCAAACCACAACAACTTTTTGTTTGTACTGGTCAAATTTAATAGAAATATTTTAATCTACGTTCCTTTTAAAGCAAACAAGTATTTTGGGCTCCTTTCCGAAATTCTTATGGTTTTTGATAAAATTGACGTTTTCTACAACGATGCATTTCCGCAGCATTAAATTTGAAAGTGGAAATCAAAAAATTATGACGCAACTTTGAGGTAGATACAAAATTTCCACTTTCAGATTTAATGCTGCGGAAATGCATCGTTGTAGAAAATGTCATTTTTTTTTAAATTTTTTCCCCCTAACTTCAACACCTTGTATCTTGAAATCCATTCGTTTTTGGATATATGTTTATATGACAAATAGGCGTAATATCCGCTGGCGAAGTTTCCCGATTTGAATTCGGACCACCCTGTATTGTTTCAGTGGGAACATCAGAGCTGTGCTGTTGATATCAGTAAACTAAATTAATTTACCAGGAAGTTCACTTGCATTAAATGCATCTGAAAGCCATTTTAACGTGCATGCGCCCTCTTTTTTTACAGAAAGTACAATCTGAGACGTTTTAATTTTAATACCGGGTGCCCCATTACAATTTGACTCATTTTACCCCTATATAACTTTTGAACTAGTTGAGATAATGAAATGCGGTTTGCGCCAGTCTTCTTCTAATTTTGATATTTTTTTTCCTGAGGATCCGCCTTTTTTGCTCACTTCAGATTTAACCAGAAATGATAGCGTATTTTCGGGGTTAGCGCAACTTCGTTATTTCAAATGGAACACCCTGTATATTTTTTCAGAGTTGGAAAGCACATTATTTCCCTTTCCGAAAATTCCATATTTGTCATGGAAATTATACAGAGTGATGATTTTATAAGCTTTTAAAGTGAAGACTGCGTTTTATCGAAATGCTACGAAAAAAAAAAAGTAATGAGTCACAAAGTAGACTATGGAAATAAAAGACATCACTTATAAAACGCAGTATTCACTTTAAAAGCTTATACAACCATCACTCTGTATAATTTCCATGATAAATATGGAATTCTCGGAGAGGGGAAACAATGGGCTTTCCAACTGTGAAACAATATACAGAGTGTTCCATTTGAAATAACAAAGTTGCTCTATCCCCGAAAATACGCTGTCATTTCTGGTTAAACCGGAAGTGTGCAAAAAAATACGGATGATCAGGAAAAAACTTATCAAAATTAGAGGACTGGCGAAAACAGCACTTCATTATCTCAACTAGTTCAAAAGTTATATAGGTGCAAAAAGGGTAAAAAAATAATGGGGCAATCAGTCACTCGTTATTAAAACATTAAATGCACGGAACAAACAAGAGATTGTTTCAATTGTCATTGTTCAGACCGCACCCTGTATATATAGGTTTATAGTTAAATAGTTTATTTAAGTTTTGTTGTATGCATATTTCTTCTTTTGCTTTATGCTATTATCTAGTTTAGTGATTATTTCATTATTATAAGGCAGTTCTTATTTTATTTAAAATAAAAAACTCAAATGCGCGCGCTATCCGCTGGAAGGGGTTAAGACTTACTTAGACGTCGCCTGAGACAAGATAGTGCGAACTCACGCTCGAATTTCCAAATTAAACAGTACAATTTCACTCATTTTTTAATAATAAGTTTCTTAGTGCCTGTCAAGATTATATGTTTTCTGTGGTGCAAACGATAACAAGAATTAATTGATCAACCCCCGGCCGGAAGTGACAGCCAAAAGGAAGGTAAGTCAAAGACTTTTTCCAGCTAGCGGATTTTTCTTACTCCTGTCATTTTCAGTCATAAAACAACGTTAAGGTGAAGATTTCACTTACCCTGACATAAGAGCTTTATAGTAGGTTAAGGCGACGCCGACATAAATATTAAACATACATTACACTGTCATGTTCATAAGAGGATATTTTGCAGTGGGAAGGTGTCAAAATGTTTATGCTGTAGTTATTCTCTGTGTAGTTCAAATTAGACTGTTAGCGTACGGCTGTTCACTCACGTCTTTCAGAATGCGCTAAGCATATAGTTGTTCAACTCTGCGTCGTCCACTCTAGTTGATTGTTGATTTATTACCACGATCGCATCACTTTTTGATACCATTCACGAAAACTTTCTTGTTAAATTTTTTGTAATTCGATGGCTGTTGTCAATAATTTTAATTACCTTCGTTATAATTCACCACAAAACATAAAAATAGTGAACTGTCGCAGATTTTTTTTCAACTTATTTTCTTTTTCAAACCAAGCTTCCCCTCAATAAGGAGAGATTTGAAAAAGAAAAAGGCATTGATTAAGGATACAGCTGTGAATAATGGATATTCTGTATATTTAATTGATAAAACAATTAGGAAACGTAAATTTAAACACCACGAAATTCCTCGACCATTTAAAATGACAGAGAAATCTGCACCAGGGTTAGAGGTCGCAGCTCTTGGTACCTGTTTGCTATCAGTCACTAAGACATCAGTGATGTCTGACGGGTAGTAGCAATGATCACCAGAGGGATACATTTTTCAGTTGTCCAAAAATTTTCAGGCAATCCAAAATTGAAACAAACGAAAAGTCGGGGATTACGAAATTGGGAAAAGTATGTTGGACAAACTAAATGGTCAATTCAAACGAGATTCGAGGAACTTATCATATGGCTCATCTCAAATTTGGTAGATAATAATGTTGCCCAACATGTGTTTGAGAACAATAGTAAAATAGTAGCAATTTAAGATTAATTAGGAATGCAACAAATACCAGAGTGCTGGATGCATTTCAAGTCTTGGAAATTGCAAAGTGTAAAAAATAGTATGAATAGTGACAGAGGGACAATTCCATATAGTTCGCTCTACTGGTTAGTGAGTCACGGTTCACCGAAATGTAACAATAGTTTAGGAATAAATAGGATACAATGTTAGCATAAGGTTAGTTTTAATCATCTCCAGATGATGTCAACTTGGTTGGCGAAAAACGCGTCGAGTACAGATTATGGCGTTCTGTGGAAAACCATGTCAGTGTTTGTCGTTATTCGAAAACAAATGATGGTCGGAAATTGAATTTAATATAAAAATGCATATTTTTAAAAAATAAAATCGACCTGTCCCAGGCTTCTAAAAAAATTTTTTTAATAAATTTGTTCCATACTTTAGCCAGCCACTCACTGTATAACACGCAGTCTGTGCTATTGAAGCGTATTTTACATTTGTTTATTGTCACTTCCGAAAGTCGTGGCGCATCACCTAGAATCTCTTTAAAATACTTAATTCGACGTCGTGCCGGGCGTGATTGACGATCTTTCACACTTCTATACTGTCTGAAAGATTCTGATGAATCAACATATGATTTTTAATATCCTTTTTTCGTGTCGTCACGTATGAACACGTTTCACACTTGTACACTGTTACTTCTGAAAGGTTTTGATGAGCCATGCAGTGCCTCTCAATATTATATTTATAATTCGTTTTGAATGAACACTTGTCACACTCATATTCTTGTAGTTCTATATGTTTTCGATGGGTTCGACGATGCCTCGTAAGACTAATTTTACGTTTCGTCTCGAATGGACACTTTTTACACTTGTATGTTTCCTCTGAAGGGTTTTGGTGGGTCAACCGATGATTTTTAAGATCAGCTCTATATTCCGTCTCATATGGACATGTTTTACATTTGTACATTATTGTGCTTGAACGGTCTTGATGTTTTCGCCGCCAGTGAGTAGTGAGACTACTTTTATATTTCGTTTTGAATGAACAACTTTCACACTTGTATGCAGTTGTTTCCGAAATGTTTTTATGGACTAGCATGTGTGATTTAAGTTGATAGTTACATTTTGTCACATATGAACACTCTTCACATTCCAACACCTCTGAAACGGCCTTTTTTAACACCACCTTTATATTCTGTCTCATGTGAACAAATTTCACACTTGTACCCTGTTACTTCTAAAATGTCTTGATGGGTGAGGCTTTGCCTCTTAAGAGTAATTTTATGTTTTGTCTCAACTGAACACTTTTCACATTTAAAGACTTGAGAAAGATCTTGTGTGTGCTTTTTAAGATTATCTATATATTCCTTTTGGACAGAACGTCTGTCACGATCGCACTTTACGCCTACTGAAAGAACTTGATCGGTCATGTCTGGGTAACTAAAAAAAATAAAATAAAAATAAAGTATACAGGGTGTCCCAATATTCCGTGTACATAGAGCTATCAGAGGTTTTTGCGATCAAAATAAAGGAATGTAACTAAGTTTATCTCTATTTCAAGTTGCGTCGTTTAACCGCTAGAGGGCATCAAAGTTTACAAAGATTTTTCGTTTTTTTTTTTTAAATAACTGAAACGCTCCGTAGGATTTTATTGAAATTTGGTATACTAATATTTCCGTATGGCATTGTAATCGAAGCAATCGCATTAATAGAAGTCCGAACAGCACTCACACCCTTAACCAAATCTGCTAAAAAAATTTTTGGGGGTGATACAATAGCTTCTATTCTTTTTTACCATAAAAATAAACGTTACTTGAAAAAAAATTGGCAATTTTGATGCCCTCTAACGGCTAAACGAAACAACTTGAAATTGAGGTAAATTTCGTTGAATCGACTTATTTTGAATGAAAAAACCAATGGAAACTTCATGTATACGGAATATTGAGTCACCCTTATATAAGGCCGGGACATATATTGAGTAATGCCTATATCTTTTTAAATATCTGTTTAAGTTCCAACCGTGCTCCGATTACTCCATATTGTGTCTCCAAAGTAATAAAAAATACAAAGGCACAGGAACCTGTTACAGATGACGACGTTACACTAAATGTTATTGGCGGTAGAGTTAAATCCCAGAAAATCTAACAGTGACCTGGAATAAGACCATGGTATTTTGCAGATTATTCGCAGACTCCTCAAAAAGGAATCCATACAAAAATACATTAACCCAGGATGATTTCGATAGGTTACGATAGGTTGCGAAATTATGAAGGGTATGTGTCAAAACCCACATTTTATAAACAAAATTTTGTTTTTTGACGAAGCTTCATGATGCATGGAACCGCAAATAGGCATAACTGCTGTTATTGGGCCGAGCATAATCCCCACTGCAAGACTGAAGTTTGCACCCAACGACCCCATAAAGTGAATGTTTGGGCAGTTGGCAATCACATAATTAGACCATTTTTAATACAGGGAAATTTAAAAATTGAGTTATTTGGTTTTGTTAACGCAGAATATTGTACAAGTAATAGTAGCTCTTCATCTTGACGACAACGACGATATTTGGTTTTAATACGATGGAACACTTTACTTTCACCCCTCACTTTGGATTGGAGATCAGAAATAATTTTCATAATGTTTTTTGGGGGATTGGATGTAAAGGAGTAAAGGAGTGACCGGCCCGGTCACCTGATTTAACAACCTTTCTTATGGGGTGACCTAAAATACCAAGTTTACAAGGAATGACCAAACACCTTAAATAACTTCGGAGCTCGAAATGTTGGTGCAATGAGGGCAATGGCGATGAAGTATTTACGAATGTAAGACGAGCTTTTATGGAGAGCTTAGAACTGTGTATTCAAAATAATATAATTGATGTGCTCTTGGTACTTAAATCCCCTGCAATTATTACATACATACACAACCATTATGTTTGATAAACTGCTTCAACTACTCTAACTGCTTCAACTGTTCGAACAGGTCTGTTAAGAGACTTCTCCGAGCTGCTGAAGCAGTTTACATAAAAACTCAAAATGCTGTTAAAATACCCTGCTTTTAACTGTTCAAACAGGTCTATTAACAGGCTTGTTCGAGCAGTTGAAGCAGTTTTCAGACTTCATTATAGTGTGGTGTATATATAAGGTATAGGTCAAGGCCTCTTAGCCCCCCCGATATTAACACCTAGGTCCTAGATTCTAGGACCGCCTCCAGAGGCACTGATAAGAGATGGGATGATGGTAGGCGAGTGCATTCCGGTGCTGTACTATTAATTTGGGGCAATTTTCGGGAGTTAATAAAATTATGAAATAATTGATTTTTCTCGAAATTTGCATATGCAGAGAAATGTAGATTAAAACAAAACAGGGTGCCATTTAAAAATAACTAAGATATGAGACTATAACAGAAAAAAAATTTAAGGTCGTCGGAATATGTTAAAAAAATTAAAAAAAATTTTATTGGAAACATTTCGGTATTAAGTAAATACTTAAAACACCACATGAAATTACAACCCCCTTTATCCCTGAAGGTCTGGATGACCTTGTGTAGCAGAGGGCTACACATTTAGAGACAATGAACACACACCCAATATCCGAGTATACTACGATTAATCTCTCTCACAGAAAAATCCCAGTTCCTCGACCGGGAATCGAACCCGGGACCCCGAAGTTCCGAGGCAAGTACGTTACCTCTAGACCACGGAGCCATATATAAGAGATACAAGCATTACTTCATACATATGCCTGACCTTGCATGTATGTATAGAATGTGAAATTGAAATACAAGTAAATATATACGGGTGTTTCACCTAAGGCTTTCAGGATTTATGACTTGGTTGCTATAAGAGAATGTGTATTTTAGAGACATACAGGGTAAGTAGCTTTATGTTGTCGTGATGTTTTCACAAAGAACTGTAAAATAGGAAAGTATGTACTGACGTCACTAATTATATGTCAAATATATTTCTATTAGAAAATACTAATAATTATTTTACTATTTTTATAAAAAACTTCATAGATAAGTTCATACTTCTTTGTAAACAACTACTTTCCCAGCTATATGCCTCGATCAATATTAGATTATGAAGAAAAGTAAGCGCATATTATGCACAGGTAGGCCAAATTCGATGCATTTAAGGGGTTACTATTTCCTGAAGAGGTAGACAAAAAGTAACTAAGGTGTCTAGGCTCGATTTCTGAGCTAAACATAATGGCGCAAACCGCATTTTGATATGTTCTTTTTGTTTAAGATATACAGGGTGTGTCTTATTTTTAACCATTCTCTATGATATTCCATTCTGTTTGTGAAAATTTTTTGTTTCCGCAAAAACGTTTTTTTGTATAGTATGCAGCAGAGTAGATGCTTTTTTTAAGTCTTCGGTTTTAGTTACAACACAAATATGTTATTTAAATAGCACACCCTATAATATAGTCTTCATTCTTAATATCTGTATAAAATTTACTTTAAAACTATATATAATATATACAAATATATATATATATATATATATATATATATATATATATATATATATATATATATATATATATATATATATATATATATATAATATATATATATATATATATATATATATATATATATATATAGGGTGTTTTATTAAAAAAAAACATAAGTTTGTGTTATGTTATAACTAAAGATCGTTAGCGATAAATTCCAGACGACTTTTACTTAAGTACATAAATAGAATAATACATTGTAAACATTTAATTCTCACCAACATACCTAATTTCACCCAAAACATTCCCAAACAATATGAAATGAAATGATAAAATATTCTTATTCGTATGTACTATGCAATAAATCCGGGAACAAAAAATTAAAAGGTTTTTATCAAGTAAATGGACGGCTTGCAGTTATAAAAAAACAATTATTTATTGGTCACCATATCTTGATAGAACAATGTTCCTTTGTCGAGTAAACAATGGTAATGCACAGATAGATACCTATATGCGGATTGTGTGGCTTGGTCGTCACGTTTACGTCCCATGATAGATGGATAGGTTACTAAATAAATCTATCTATCTAACATCAATGACACTAAATAATCATTGACAATCTGCTTTAAAAAGAACATTTTGTATAATAAAAGTCTAACGTAGTATAGAGGACGCTAATTATCTGTTTCTATAAACTGTTGTATTAAATTAAATAGTAACCCGCCGTTCATGAACTTTCAATGTTAATTATTTTGATAGAACTGTATATAAATCAAAATCCGTGTTTTTATCACTCCAATGCAATTTTCAGTCTAAATAGATTACAGTTCGTTTATATTCGGTAAATGCAACAGAAACTCTATCTTTCCAATAACAAATAAAAACAACTGTTAAGCCAAGCCAGAAATCAAATCAGAAATATATAAAAAATTACAGTATTGCTTGAACATAAATGTGATATACAAGGTGATTCTAAATTGAGTACCATAAATTAAACGGGGTGTAGATAAATTCGAAATAATAAGAAAACCTAAATACATTTTTTTCCAAATATGATACCTTAACAAGATACAGAGTGTTAATCGGCAGACTAGCGGATCACACTTTTACTCATATCTTTTAACAAAATCAACGGAATTTATTTTTTATATACAACAATTACTTGGAAAGAGCAGTAAGTGGACAGATTTTCAGCGCATTCTAACAATTCAGTGCGGTAGTAATAAGGGTCATGTGGCACTTTTTACTCTAGAAATTAATTGCAATTAGGTTTTTCCTATTTTTCTTTTAATTTTCTTAATCCTTGACTCAAACACTACAAAAAAGGTGTACTTATTAATTCGCCCACGGGCGTCCGTTTTCTAGATATATTCAGTTACATGTCGCAGCACCGGTCGTTATGTGAAATACTATTTTGCAAATACAAATGAGAATTACTAAGAAACAAATTTTATTATCTAAAAACAAATTAATTAGAATTAAGACTATGACAATAACTGTTTAAAGTGTCGTCCATTGACACGTATACACTCACGCACACGCTTCTCTAAAGAAAACATATTTCTGGACAAGTCTGAATGATTTGGTGATTGTTCAAAAATATTTTCTACCCTTAGTTTTAATTCCTCTATAGTATCTACCCCGGTTGCGTAAACCTTGTCTTTAATTTGTCCCCAGACAGTAAAATCTAATAGATTTAAATCCGGAGATCGTACAGACCAATGAATAGGAGCGTCAACTCCATGGTCATGGAAAATGATCCTCAAGCTATTGCCTAGATTGTCTGCCATAATGCGGTGGGGCGTCATCGTGCATGAATCAAAGTCTGCGCCTAGTTCTAAGTGGAATATGTACGAATAAAAAAAGTTTTCCAAAAATTTATTATATAAATTTGCGTTTAAATTTCCAGGAAAGCTGTAATGCCCGAGAATCTTATTACCCAGTGTTGCAGCCCAAACATTTATTTTAAATGAATGTTGGTAATGAGCGACTTTGGTTGCTCTTGGATTTTTCTCTGCCCAAATATGTAAATTGTTCATGTTGAAAACCCCATTTCTGGTAAAAGTTGCTTCATCTGTAAAGATGATCATTGACATAAAATTCGGATTATGATTATGCATAATTAATTATTCACAAAACTCAACATGTGCTACTCTAACTGCAGGCAAAAGATCTTTTATTTACCTCAAATGATAAGGGTGCAGCTGCTGTTCCCTGGCAATTCTCCAGGCAATGGACCGTGATATATTTGTTTGTTTATATGGTATTTGATTTGCATTCAATGCAATTATACATGTAGCCCTTATAAATGTTTAATTTTTCTCTTTTTTTTTGACAATATAAAAATATGAGTCAAATATGTTTTATTTCTTCAGCTTAAAACAAAATCAAAACTTACTAAGCAAGATATATTTAATACTCAAACCAGCGCGACAACTGGGCCCAAATAACTAATTATTGCCTTATGAGCATATAATCTTGATTTAATTTATAATTTGTAAACGCGTGAAAAAAATAAAAGATATAACCACAATCTAATTTATTAACAATAAAATTATTTACTTTAAAAACATTTCTGTCGATAGAAATGTAGTGAATAACTTCGTGTAAATACTGTTTAACAAATAAATACAATTATTTCTACTATCAAACGATTTTATTTGTAATTTTGTCAGGTCGGTATTTTTTATAAAACCCAGTCAATAGGTGTATTCATATTCTTTTTACCATCAATATCACCTAGTCTAAGTAGTTTTACAGTTACACTGCATACATAAAAGAATAATCTCTTTTGATGTAGCCTCTGTAACCGTAAAACTACTTATATTATCTATCACAAACCACAACCGGATTGATCCGGTCGGTACTGGTATGTCTCTAAAAATAGCTACTCTTTTCATTCATAAGTTTTGTATTGCTGATGGTGTCATCTATAACAGTTTGCATGAATTAATGGATACCATCTGATGTTATGTCAGTAGTAAATGTTTGCAACTTCTTAAAGTTGATAGTTTTATAAGTAATGATAGTTTGAGGACAAATCGGATATGGTTACCTTCAGAATATATTTGGGAAACCTATCAGGTAAAGGAATATACATATTTATGATGTTATTATGGGATATTAATTTCCTTGCACTGAATAAGACTTACAGAAAACAACTATTCAGCGGACAAAAGCCCCGACCACCAAAGGGATACACGTATCACTTACTATGTCTTCCTTGCAGAGGTCTAAAAAATGTAAATTTTTTCAGGTGTTAATTTCTTGGCAAAAAGATATTTTGTACGAATATTATTACATGATTTGATTTTATATATATTTTTAGCCAGTTTTTAAAATATGAAGGTTTTATTTCAAATTTTAAAAAAAGATGTATCAGATCCAGAGACAATGGAGTAGGGAGAATGCTCTTGGACGTTTGCTCATCAAAAAAATCTGGCGACACCATGAATGACGCCATTTTGACCCCCGAAATGTCATTAATTTAATGGTTATTGTTTAGTTTTTTGGGGTTATAGTTCGATTGAATTTCTTACGATTTTCTATGACTACGATAGGATATTTTAATACTTCGTGTAGTGAAAATAATGTGCAAATTGCACTTGGTACTTACGTAAAAAAACATTTGTAAACAATGTCTTGTATAGTGGAGGGATGTTCTAACGTAAAACGTTTTAAACTTAAAGAGATCACTTTTCATAGGTAAGTTAGTCTTGATATGTTATTTTTTTTTAATTCTACAAATTATGTGTTTTAGATTTTCTAAAGGAGAGATATTCGAGAAGTGATTGGAAATTCTTGGAAAAGATGAGCAGTGGCAGTGCTCAGCGAATAAATTTGTTTGCTCCAAACACTTCATAGAAATTGATTTTATAAAATTGGACATAAAGTTTTCCTGAAAGCTGATGCAGTGCAAAATTTGCAACTTACAAAGGAAACTGCGACAGAAATTCGTGTGGGCCAAAACATTTATGTTCCATCTACAAGTGAACAAAGGAAAAATAAGGCTACAAGTGTCTACTGTTATTGATGTCATTTCACTAACGACACAATTGTCCTCTTTTAGTTCTACACAGACATCTTCATGATGACACTGTTCGATCTAGAATGAGATTAAAATTAAAAGGCGTTTGATGTAAGATATTGCTTAAATCTGTATTGTTAATTTATTACAGTAGCACTAAAAGGAAGAGAGTGTTTCAAACTATTCATAATTATGGATATATTTTTATATAGACTTTATAAAATTTTCATCAAATAAATTATTTCAGTGTTTCACTGGGCAGATTAAAAAGAAATGTACTAAATTACGGAAAGTTGAACAGAAATCAAGAAGAGAGTTATATTCTGCTACGAAAACTATAAAGAATCTGAAAATGAAAAAATATCTACCTTGAAGACAGTTGTGCAAGAATATTATTTAATCACCAATAATAAAATATTAGACACATTAATTTTATGTTTTAATTTATATTTTTTACTAGGTTAATTTTAACGTACTTTTGGTATGTATACAATATTTCAGTGTAGGTATCATTTTTTATTTCCTTGTTTACTCGGTATTTCTGAATTTATTGGAGAATAAAATAACACATATTTTGAGTGCAGCTTTGTTTTACATTATTTATTATAATAGCTGTTTATGTAACAAGTCTATAATATAAGGCTTTATTGAACAAGTCCAGTTTATGTCTGAGTGAGAGTAATGACCAAAGCCATAAAGAGGATGAATTCAATAAAGCCCTATTATGGAAGAGTTGCATATAATGCTTTATGTTCGACTGCTAAAATTGACTCATTGTGGAGAAAAATTCATTTTAAAAATGTTGTATATATTGTATGAGAAACGACTGAACTGTGTTGTGTAATCTTTATGACATATTTTTACGGCCATAAAATACCTCTTTATAGAACTAGTAAAATAAAGTTACTTTATTCTACTAGTACTATAAAGAGGTACTTTATGGCCGCAAAACTGTGTCATAAACAGTACTTAACGTAGTCGTACATAAATATCTTTTTGAATCTATGAATTCCTAAGATTTTATTAATTAAACAATATAAATATTAAATTTTACCCTCAGCTGTTTGTGAAGCCGTCGACAATATTAATGATATCTAGCTGACAATTGAAAAAAGTTTCACCGAAGTGTCATTTTCGCGCCTGAATTCATATAAATGTTCAACCAAAAGTCCCTAAAAACTGATGAGGGCCATGGCCATTGGTCAAAATGGCAGCTTTCAATATTAGCTAAAATTATTTGAGTTTTGCATAAGCATAAGATTTGATAAGCATTCTCCCTAGTCCATGTCTCTGATCAGATCTTAAACAGGCCTGTTATCATGAACTTTCCCAACAAAATTAGGCAACCAGTAATTTATCGTTTTATACTCTTAAAGACAACAGAGGTTAACTTTGTCTCATTCAATTAATTCCTTCGGATAAAGTGGACTAGTGGATTTAGTGATTTCCCGGAGTTGCAACATAATGACACACAATTATATTGCACAAAAAAGTGCTTTCATGCAACACAAAGCAAATATTAAGAGACAAACTGCCACAAATGGTGTTAAGTATAATGTGAAAATTTCAGGGTGGCACACTTCGTAATTTTCCAGAGAAAAAAATATTATTCTCAACTTCAATTTGCGTCAACCCTGGAACTGACGTCATTTATCGCTACCTCTCGATCTCTAGTTATAACTCAAAAACCGAAGGGTCTAGAAAAAAACTTTCTACTCTACTGCATTCTACGTAAAATTTTGAAAATAGAACGTTCTTACATAAAAAAAAATTACAAACAAAAAAAGTCATCGGAATTTATAGAAAATGGATAAAAATGAGAAACACCCTGTATCTCTTACAATTAACTGAATGAAGATATCGGAATGCGGTTTGCGCCATTAAAGTTAGCGCAAAAATCGAGCACTAGAGACCTTAGTCGCTTTTTATCTACCTAGGAGAAACCACCCAAAAGCATCGAATTTGGCCCACCCTGTACAGGGTGATCTACTTAAGGTGGATACTGGATTTTCTGGATTTATTATTAAGATCAACGAAAATTTTAGACACTAGTACCTAACATGTAATTTTTGCCGTAGATTCTGAATCCGCTGAAAAAACTGTTGTCAGATGTTAAATATACGAGGGGTAGTCAAAAAATCATTTTCTCGAAATTTTACACCCTGTGTATATTATGCATGAAGTTGGTAGTAAAATGAAACAAACACTTTCCAATCCAATTTCTGGTTTAACCGGAAACGGCAGATCGTTAATAATAAAGCTAAGAAATCCAGCGTCCACCTAAATTGGATCACCCTGTACCATAAAAAATCAATTAAATATATTTTGCTATAATTAAGGCGCTCACGGACTTTTGCACAGCAACGCTGTGTGATTTGGTCAGTAAATCTCGAAGAGAGGAGTGGCTTAGATTAAATTTTATTACCACAGCCAATACATTGCATCGTATATCCATTTCATCATTCCATCCTTCGCTCAGATCGGGGCGCACATTTACCTTCCATACTATATAGCACTTTACTGTAAGCAAAATTTAGAATTTCATCAGGTCTCATTCAGAGACATTCAGACTTACATTTCACAAAAAAAATTGAAAACTAGCTGTGGGTTTCTACATAAAAAAGGGGGCAAATATCAAGGTCTTTTTTTACATAAATTGCCCATACATAATAATTTGCAAAAAAATTTTGGTCTCCCTTTTCAAAAAAATGCTTATCAGAAACAGATTTTTTTTAAAAACGCAAATGTCGAGTTCGTGATGAAACTTTGGACATAAGTAAATAAGATAGTCAACTGATAAACATAACAAAAAATGTTGTCTAGAGTGAGTCAAGAATAATAGTTTTTGTTCCTCTACTAATTTTATAGCATGCTATAAAATTTTTCATCTTTGTCTATCGCAGGTCTTTATCAAGAGAGGGAGTAATCGCTTGGGTGCTTATAGTCGGCTATAAAATCAGTAGAATAATACCCCAGATCTCTCTGACTAACCAGAACTAAAATATGGAGTTTTTTATAAATCTCGCAGCATAAGATAAAAATGACCGGCACTTTTAAACGGGGTAATATAAAATTAAAACAATAGTGACTTTTAACTACCAACATACAGATGGCGGCATCACACACAAGAAACTATTAATCACTTTATATGGATTGACCCTAACGGTCTTTGGTGAAACACCCAGTATATAATATTTATGTGGGTACCTTTCACAGTCAACTGGCTCTGACTTAATTCCAATTTCCTCATTTTTGGAATTTACATCTCCATTATCTATTACTACTGCTTTTTCATATCCAGTTTCGTCATCCATTGTAGTATCTTTACCAGTCACATCATATTTTTCTTCCACTTTACCAATATTATCATCATTACAACTAACCTCACACTTCAACATAACCTCTTCAATGTCATTCAATTTCAACTCACCATCGGCATCAGTTTCATCCATGTTCGCTTTAATTTTTTCTTCCACATTCAGGCAGTCCTTTATAAAACTTGAAAGATCTTGTAACGAGTCACGACAAGAGTCACAAGTTGCCCATTCTTCAATAATACTTAAATGCTAAAATATCAAGCACATTGTGAAAATTTATATATTTTCAAACACAATCATTTAATACAAAACAACCAAAATCGCCACGTATTTGACAAACAAAGTAATATTTCCAAAATTCTATTTAGGGCCATCGTTAGGGCAGGTGTTGTCATTTCCTGACAGACTTCATTATGGCTATTTAAATATCCCTGAGGGATGATCTGTCTTTCATCAAATTTTAAACAGCTTATAAGTATTTGTTGATTCTCTTGACAATTTTACACAAATCGAATATATTTTATACGTACAGGGTGTCGCACTTAAATGTAATACACGCCTGTAGCTCCTTTATTTTTTGGCCGATTTAAAAAAAAATTATATTGTAGAGTAACAAAAACTCTATCCACGTGTGATACTGCTTTTTTTATTAGTGCAATAAACGGCAAGCTGGGATGCGTTTTTTTAACGTCAAAAACTGCTAATTGCTATTAGCGATTTTTTTTCCAAAAAAATTGATTACATATTCTTATTCAGTATTCCTTAAAACGTCTTATCACCAAGTTTCATAAAATTTGGATCATATCCAGGCACTAAAAAAAGTAGTAACACACGTAGTGTTGTTACCCTACATTCTAAAAAAAATGTTTGTAAATCGGACAAAACATTAAAGAGTTACAGGCTTGTACCACATTTAAGCGTGACACCTTGTATGTGACTAATTTTAGGCACATTAGTCCAAGAAAGAGAGACAAATTCCCTATGTTAAGTTGACAATAATTAGGTAGTGTTTAAAGATATTTGGAAGTTGTCCAGAAATAAAAACTGGGTATAATGATTCAAAGTTTTCGATTCGACAGGACAAGTATGCAAAAATATTAAAAAAACATGTTAAAGAATGTGCGCCGCGACCCTTTACCCAAAATACTGAATGAACCATAATCAATTCGTCAAAATTTTATAGCACCAAAGTTGCAGAGGATAAAATTCTCTAAAAAAAAGTTCACGACACTATATATTTATCTTTTATAATTTAGCCGTGAGCCGCGTTTAAAGTTGTGTAATCAAAATCCGTGGCGCGCGGGAGCGGCTGTATTGACACTCGTTAATTCATTATGTACATTTTACAACTATTGAAACGAGTCCAAAAAATTCATGGACGTTCTACGCATTGTGGAGAAATTTTCCGCAATGGAAAAAAATTTCGACCAGAAATTCAAATTTTTGAAAGCTCCGTTTTTTCTCAATTGCTTTTTTTAATAGCTAATAAACTTGATCCCTTGATATTTTGATATTTTATTGTAAAGCCTATAGTTTCGTCGTAAAAAATTCTAACTAATCAGAAGTACCATTTTTATCAATCCCTTACATGAAAAATCTTTAACAATGTATTTAGCAAAAAACTGTGTGTGTGTGTGTTTATATATATATATATATATATATATATATATATATATATATATATATATATATATATATATATATATATATATATATATATATATATATATATATATATACAGTAAAAAAATGAATAATGACGAACTCCTTCTCTGTACTTATATATATACATATATATATCGGGTGTAACTGATTTTCTTTCACTTCCGGTTTCGCCGAAAGTGATACTAACTTTCGATTTTTAAATGGAACACCGTGTATATTATTGCATTTTTGAATTCTGCATAATTTTCTGAATCCAACGATACTAAATAAGTGACATTTTAAACGTCAATATTTTTTATAATATAATTTTTAGTTTTCCATTTAAGTATGCCATGACGGTTCCGATTTATTCTAAAAGACCCGTGTAATGCTAGAAAAATCGAAATTCCGTAAAAAAATACTAAATTACGTGATTTATGAGCAAATACAGTTCATTAAAACGGTTTTTGGCGAAAAACTCAATTTTTTCAAATGGAACCATATTGATACCGTGGTACCATTTATTAGTACTACTAATAAGGAATTTATTCGTATGTCGTATTAAAATGTGCGATAAATACAAACAAAATTACAGCTAAAAGAAAATAAGAAAATACAATTTTGTTCTAATTAAATGTTAAGAAGTAACTAAGGTGGCTTTGAAAACAATGAAATATTTAGCTTGTCACACATTTGTTGGTTTACCAAAATAGTTTTTAAAAACCTGTTTTTTACATTTCAAATACTTCAAATACGCGCCAGTTACAGCAGTCGACGTTGAACGGTCTTTTTCACAACTTAAGTGGATTTTTAGTGAACCGTGCCAGAGGTCAACTCCAGATCATTCAGAACAAATAAAAATAATACATTTTTATTCTAATGGTTCATAGTTACCACATTAATTTGTGATAGTGTTACATCCACCAATTAAAATGTCCACACCTCATATTGCTTGTTTCAAACCATTTAGTCACCATTTTACCTTGAACGTTACGGAATTCACTAAATACAGTTACAAGGTAAGATATTGTATTATTGTGCATGAAAATGGTGATATTGTGCATATCGCCTAGATGCGATCCTGGTTATGATGTCATGTCAACCTCGGATTTAGGTCTGCACATGAGTTTGTAGATCTATAACAAGTAATTTGTTCATATAACCTCTCAAAATAAGTCTAGGGGTTAGGTATGAACAAATACATTATCAGGAAGTGATAAGACCAGTCCTTAGTTTGACACACTAACAGATTAATTTCTTTAACGAGGTTGAAGTGAAAGGTATCTTTATTGGAAGATATATAATACAATTATCATTTATTATAATTTACAGATTTCTTTGTACCTATTATTTATTTAAAAAATAAATTAACCTAAAAAAGTTGATTGAAGATGAAGTTACTTTGTGAAAATCCATTTTGATTTAAAAAAATTATAAACACTTTCTTACTTGTCTAATTTTCACTTTATTTGTTATTTTACAACTAGTTTCAACCTATTCAGACATTTTCAAGT
>JANEYF010005699.1:0-50170 GCA_029963845.1 Rhamnusium bicolor | reverse complement strand
TCATAGGTATAAACGTACAGAAACGACATGATGTGGTGTTCATCTCTAAAATATAAAAGATATGTTTCCGTTGAAAAAAGAAACCTTGTTGATACCATCAGGCAAACGGTGAATCGGATAATGTGTAAATTTATTGAAATCTTTCTCCTGTACTTTTATCTACAGTTTAAAATGTTATGCAATACATTTAAAGTAATCTTCACAGCTAAAGTTGACGATCTCTTGGATATCGTTTCTGATTTTGTTATCATTACATTTGTTTTGCTAACCAAGTTGGTATCATCAGGAGATTATTAAAGAAATTGAAAACTCCAACATCAAAAATCGAGCCATATGAATAGTTCCTGAATCCGCTCTTACGAATCCACTTCTCTCTCTAAAACATCATCATTTTACTGGCAACGTCAGTCCTTTGACTATTATTTTTTTAATGGACGAATTTTACCCGTACTATTATATATAGTGTAGCAGTTTAACCCATTTGCAACGAAAGTAGCTATATGGAACTTTATCACGCATCGTTTCTACCACAAGTAACACAGTTATGAAATTCACTTCCAAACCTATTTTTCCCAAGTCCCATTCTTCTCCAGGTCATTTAGTCCTGAGCCCGTTCAAGATTACAAAATCTGCATAAATCTTCCGTATTACGTCTATAATAAAGTGGGTTCCTCTGTTTCTAAATCCGACCCTGGATTAAAATTATGTCTTTATAATCTATAATAAGATGCAATGGATGACCACCCACCTGGTGGTCGGCGGCTAGTAACATGCATCACAATAAATAAAGTTGTTTACTTTTTCCCGCCGTTTAATGCTGTGCCAAAAACTATCAACAAGCTGCAGTTAAAGATACTTCTAATTAAATAACAGGACTGTTCGCAGCTTTGAACTGGTACGGACTGCTTAAGAATGCTTTCATTTTAATTTTTGAATTTCAGATTTGATCGCGAGACATTTTGTTGATGAATTGGGGTCGAATTTCATTAGGAATATTGCCTCTGTATAATGTAATTTCAGATTGAATAAGAAATAATACTAATTACATTTGATTGACTGATTCAAATATGGTCGAAAATATTAAAAAGAAATATTTTCTGCCATATGTACATAAAAGCAAAAACAGCTCTCTTTATTGGCATTCGGTCGTGTACCATGCAGCCAGTTGCTATAAGAAGTAACTAAACCCAAATTCGAGAAATGGGTATTAATGCAAAGAAAAATGATAAGGATTAACAGGGACGCACATTTCTCATCCCTGGGGTCGATCAGGACATTGTTATAACTCTGACAATACAGGGAAGACCTCGGTAGACAGGGAGAACTTACATAAAGGAAGACACAATGCATACAAATTTAACCTAAAGTATTTTAGTTTCTTTTAAAAAATTGACAATACTATCATATATCTTCTTCCATCCAATTGACAGCAGATATAATAAATTAAAAGGAGCATAACATTACACTTTAGAATATTTTTAACAAGTTTAGTTGAGACATCGTTGTATTTGGTGCAGCCAAGAATACGTGATCAAGGTCTCCTAAGAAGTTACAGCGTTGAAATTATCTGAAGTAAAGACTCCAGTTTTAAATAAATGGGCAGGATAGCAGGCATGACCACGTACCAATTTTGTAATATATTTTCTTGGTTAAAGGAAATCATTGTGCCAAAAGTTGTTCGAGATATCAAAATTCATTAAGGTGTACCTGGTAGGGTTTGTGAAACAGAATTGTTTCCATAAATAGGACCATTTACTTCTTAAATTAGATTTCAGCTTTATCTGCCTGTCATTTAAACATATTGCTTCATCCAGAGGATGTCCTGAATTAGAACTCTCCTTAGTCAAAAGATTAACCTGTTAACAATTCTCTTAGAATTATTACTATTATTAGTAAAAAAACGTGTTCTTATCATTTACCTTAACAGCATAATTTCTTTACCTATCTGATTAAGATTTTAGGTAACACTGTTTTATAATTAGTGTAAGACAAAATTCGGAAACAAAAAGTAATTACTGAGTGCTAAATGTGGACCATAAGGCGGTTATTTCATTTCTTCGAGGCCACAATTAGCAACCGCAGCTTCAACAAGTCTTGACTTGTACATTGGTGTATTGTCGTGTAGCAGCAAAACACCTCGCTTGAATTTTTCCGCGTTTTTCACTTTAACAGAATCTCTGAGCCTTGTGTAATCTGTTCTATTGGTTAGCGAGTCATGTTCACCGAACCGTGACAGTTTAGGTATAAATAGGGTACATCGGTAGCATAAAGTTAGTTTTGATCATCTACAGATGATGCTAACTTGGTTGGCGAAACGCGCACGAGTGCAGTATATGGTGTTTTGTGGGAAAACTGCGGCAGTGCCATCTTCACATCAAAGGTTCCAACCCACTTCAGGATCTGAAACTCCTAATAAAGCTGCTAATTGCAGCTTTTTGAATCTTGCTTGCTCCAGTACCAGACACTTGGTATTTTCAACAACATCTGAAGTGATCACGTCAACAGGGCGACTGGACGGGGATCATCACCCAATGATTTTCGACTAGATTTAATCGGTTTATACCACTCACAAATAATTGGCTGGAAGCACAATTATTTCCGTACACAACCAACATTTCTTCAAGAATAATTTTTTTGGGTTTTTTTCTTGTTTTGTAATGAATTTTATAACAGTACAGAAATTATGCCAACGTAGTCTTTCGTTAGCGGTGGATAAGAAGAAGTTACATTCAGTGGCCTGCGGGCTCTCCCGATCTCACGCCATTGGATTCGTTTTTATAGGGATACATCAAGAACAGAGTGTACAAAAATATACCAGATAATCTTGAGGATTTAAGGAACCGAGTAACTCACAAAATGCCACAGATCAAGCCAATTTAGATATTTCCTTTTACCAAACTAAATGGAAAAGCACGCTCTAAGTTTAAGAGCGATTAACAGATTTATGTTGGATACATAAGTGAAAACAACCGTACTTTTAGTTTCAGTTATACAGTTTGTAACGGATGCACTATTTGGATTGACAAAAATACATTTTTTATTAAAACATATATTATTGCTTGATATTGGTTGATATGATACGTATTCTGTGCTGAAAGAGATGAAAGGAACTCTACATGAAAATGGTCTATTTTCAATATCTGTGTAGCAATCACTAACACCAAATTTATCCATAATAATTATAATAATCTTGCATTACACTGAGAATGTGTGTTAACCTGAAGAATTTGTTCTGTTTCAGTACTAAAAATACTTCATTTTTAATAGTCAGTTGGAAAGAACACTCCTGATGGCTGGATATGAAATTTGGGTTATTATTGAAGATGTTTAAATAGGTTTTGTTTATGAAATGGTAATGGTATCAAGTTAAAAATACGTTGTCAATCTAAATTGTGCATTTTGCCGTGTGTGAGACATTCGTTTTCTTTGTTGATACTTTATCGAAATAAACTTAACTTGGAGCACGTCGATTTTGCATTTTTTGGTATATAAAAATGTCGCCAATACAGTGTGCGTAATGAATATTTGTTGCGTCCGTTCTATTTTTCTTTTTAAATTTTTTATTGTTTCCCTATTATTTCAAAACTAATATTTGATCAACGATAAAAATGAATTTATTCCATACTATTTGTTACACACCGTATATTAGAAATTATGTTAACAACAGCAAGTTGAGATTTCCTACCATTACAGTTTTTTTAGACATGTAACTATTACTGTGATATAATTGTTATAGACTAATGGAGAAACAGTCACAACACTTACTTCCTGCAGATAAAACAGCGTAACTTAGCACCCCTGGTTACAAATACACCACCTGCTTATATTCCCAAAGGGTCATAAAATTTTTATTATGTAACCCAGAATAAACGAAGTAATACTGAATTATAAATTATTTGTCATCCAGAATAAAGTTTGGAGGTTATCTAACTGGTGGAATGTCAAAGTTGAATATTTTATTAGTGATAATGACTCAGGAATACATACTTTTTTTACCTTTAAGTAATACAAACATGAATAACGAGTATTGTTTATTCAATAAGGGTCTTTGTACAATGTTCTACGAAAATATTCTTAAATATTAATGGGATTATTTAATTATTTTCACTCTAAAGACTTCGGTAATTATCTTAATGTTTACAGGGTGTAACATAATGGAATGTCAATGACGAAGTGTATTCCTTGTCTAAATTTATGGCAAGCCACTGAAAAAATGTTTTTTTTGCACTTTTTGGAATGCAAATTTAATTTTGAAAATAATCTCTTGACTTTTATGTAGTTTTCACCGTTTGACAAAATTTGTAAAGTTCAATCGTAAGTTACTTATTGTTCGACTAATTGCGCTAATAATTCTATCTTATAAAAACAAGTAGGCACCTGTCAAGCGATATTTGATTATCAGCGTTCTTTTAACTTTGTCGATGTGAATTGTCGATTTATATTTAAAAAATGATATACTCATTTGAAGAAATGGCCGATATACATTTCATTTATTGGCATGCTAATGACAATAATCTAGAAACTGAAAGACTATGTAGAACACTTTTCCAGCCGACGTCATCCAGGTCGAGGAATATTTATGAATATTAACATTCGCTTAAAGCAAACAAGTTCTTTGAAACCTGATCATGGTGGTGAAAGAAGGGTTTGACAGGGGAAATGATATTTGAAACAGCGAATCCTAGTATTAACACAAGAGGAATTGAAGCAACATGGTGGTTCATCGTGTTTTAAAAAGCAATCTATTGTATCCCTATAATATAGAAAGTGTTCAGGCGCTGAATCCCAAGAATCCAGTAAGTGTATGAGATTCTGTGCATGGTTTGCGCGGAAATGTATCCTAAACCCTTTATTTCATTCCTCTGTATTATTTACGGGTGAAGCTGGATTGAATATGGATGGCAATAATTTAGTCGAGTCACCAACAACGTTTTTCGATTAATATCTGGGCTGGAATTGCCAACGATTGTTTAATTGGTCCGTTTGCTCCACCCCGAGGGATTAACGGATAATCTTACCTCAATTTTCTTCAAAATTATTTTCCACTTCTGATAGAGGATATTCCACAAGTAGTACGCCAACGTATTTTTTATGCACGATGGTATTCCACTTCATTTTCCCTGATCGTACGACTATATCTCAATCCTATTCGATGGATAGGTCATGGGGAACCGATAGCATGGCCATTTCGCTCCTCAGACCTCAATCCGCTGGATTACTATTTATGAGGTCATATAATAAATTCTTATGTTTACGCTGTTCCTATTCCTGATGAACAAACTACTTCTTTATAGGTTCGAAGAAGGGTGCTAGCAAACTAGTCAGAATCCAGTAACCTTTGATAGAGTGAGATGACCTATGAGAAGACGTATCGAAAAGTGTATTGAGACACAGGGACGTTATTTCAAACACCTCTTGTAAAATTATTCCAATAATTTTGGGGAGAAAATAAATAAAATTATGTGCTGTGTTATAACCGTCAGAAATGTCGCCTTTATGTTCAAGAGTATAAGGGCCAGTTCCAGTATTATATATAGGCAACCAGTGTGCCATCACTGCTTCACATAGGTTGCATTATTCTTTTTATAACGTCACAACTAAGGTGATCTATTGTAAGTGATGCTACAATTATTAGATCATTATCAGAATTCGAATTATTTTTCTTCAATTTAATATTTGTGTTTTTCTTCATTTTGTTAATCACATTTTCCCGATAGTCTTCATTCGTTTGAAGATAGAATTGAATCGCTGGAGTACTACCATGTCCAGTTATTTTTATTAGCTCTTGATGCTGTCTTCCAACTTTGCTAAAATTTGTTACGGCTGTAGCCCTGCTGCAATGGTTTGTGATTCTATTCTCTTCATAGTCCACTTAAAAAGCCTACCTATTAAGTGAATGTTTGTAACACTGTAACCACGTAAATTAGTAATTTTAACTGGAACAAACAATGTTACGAGACATGAATTATATTTGATATTCAGATTTATTTTTTTACAGAACTGTTGCTAACAGGAATGCCACATGCATATTCCTGTCGAGCCTTTACCGGAGCAGAAAATGATTGAACTCTTTGCGGGTTGCATATTGTTCCCTTTTCATGACATGTCCTTATTTACTGCAAAGCCACTATGCACTGCAATTTAAGTCCTGTTATTGTTTCGGAGAAAGCAGAGCAGAAACAAAGTAGAGAAAATGAAGAGCTAATTGTGAGTATTTTGTGGCACAAAGGGTGCAATCAATGTTGGGTTAGAGAGCCACAGGAGAACCCCTAGGCGGCCTTAAAGATGCGGAAATCAATATCAAGTAAGCTTCGGCCGTACTCACTACATTCCTATATTGTATTTTACGAAAATTCTATGCTGTAGTTCAACAATACTTAGGAAACTCTGGGTTGTAATGGCCCACTTGATTTCTAGTTATATTTATTTGACTGAAATGGGAAATTTAAAGTATAATAAGTATTTTTTTTACTGCAATGTCCAAGGAATATTTCTTGGCCAAAAAGTTCCATATTTTTAAAAATTCGTGTGAAAAAATAAATGCGTGTTTATGTATTATTATTTTAAAATGTATAATTTTTTTCTAGTTTGTAAATTTTATTTTTGAAAACCGTTGTCTGATTTAATCGGGAAAATCAAAATTTGATTACGTGCACAAAAATAATACGAACAGACACCACCCTCCATGGAAGCGATACCAGTGGCGTTTCGTGGGTCAAGAGATAGGGAGGTCAATTAGAAAAGTTTACTGTATTACCTACCTTTTAAAGTGGTTTAAATTCCAAGTCGATCCTCCGGTCTTTTTGAGATGCAAAGTGGTCAATTAATTTTTCATTAAAGTCTTTTATCTTCTTTATTAATGCCGTTTCTATGGTAAGAAGATAACCTTTCCTGACCCATGGTATTTCTTAAAAATTATTCTTTTTAAGGTGGAAAAACAACGTTCAATTTCGACGGTAGTCATAGGAGAGTACACAGTTAACAGTTTGACAGTTTCAGAAAAAGTATTGCACAAATTATTGTTAATAAAAAGCTGTAACAAAGCAACCGCACCTTCACTATTGGAAAAATCTTCTCGGCTATATAATACTTCTAATTCAGTTTTAAGTTTCAAATAATTTATGACTGGATACTCCGTTTTAACTAATTTAAACATATCTTGAAGAAAGCTTTTTTTATAATCTTTAAATCGATCTGCGTCAAATAACTGAGACACCGCTAAATGATTACTGAAGCCAAACCTGTTTTTGATCTCAGATGTAATTATTATATCACAGACTTCTAATGAAATTCTCGTTTTTGATTCTTCCGTTTTACATCTCTGGGCAGACTGCATGGATGTCTCCTACAAATAGTTATTCAAAATTTTATTTCTGATGTCTTCAATTTTACTATTAAAAACGCCAATACACTTATTTACTGTTATGACATCGATATTACATTTTTGTAATTGATTGAACAATATATCACAATGAGGCATAACTAAATGAAAAAATTTAACCAGTAAAGAAAATGTTCATTTGTAAGTAGTTTTTAAACCAATAGCTTGGTTTAGAGTGTCGTTTTCTGATTCATTATCAATTATTTTTTTCTAAACAATCTAATAATTCTGTTCGATAGGTATAAACAGTCTCTATGCACTTTGTATTAAAATTCCATCGTGTTGGAGCCGTTTTAGGTAATCTCACCTTAACAACATTATCTAACACGACTGTTCTTTTTGGCGATTTTCCAAAGAATGAAGAAAAGCTATGTAAATTAGCAAAAAAAATGTTTATGCTTTTATCCTGACTTGATGCTTTTTATAAAATTAAATATAGTTGATGATCGTAACAATGAATAAAATTTGCTGAAGGATAACTTTTTAATTTTGACTTGTACACCTCCAAAAGCATCACTCATTACTGATACTCCATCGTAACTTTGTGCTATCAATTTTTCAGGACTTTCATTAATTTTCAGATATTCTAACTCTTTTAAAATTACATCTGTCTATAGGCACTGTCTAACTGCATTCTAATATCAACTGTACCAAGTGTTGCTAGACTACAACAGTTATTCATATGACTTGATGCGAGCGAATGTTTCTGTACTTTTATTTTTAAATGTTTCAAGTCAGTTACACCTATTTTGGACCATATAGGGTCAGGATCATCACCAAATAACAGGCATGAGGAACAAAAAAATGCATTTTTTTACCTCGCATCCGCAAATCCACTCGGATAAATCGTACATTGAATTTCGAAAATACCTATTAACTTCTTTTTTTCATATCAAGAGATGTTTGCTTTATTGTCATATTAGGTTTTGGACGGCCACCACCTTAGAATTTCACCCGGTCTTCATAACCCAACTTATATCCATCTTTCAGTTTTAATATATTTTGTACAACACTCATATTTAATAATAAACACCAAAAACACTGTTTTACTTAATTTTACAAGTAGAGATTTACTAATAAAATGTTCGCAAATAAAAACATTAAAAACAGCGCGACAGAATTTACCGACCAACGCATACCTAATCAGCATTAAGATCGCTCCACTAGCGAACTTCGTGCGTTACCGTTTCCGTAAAATGTGTCAGGGACATTGTCCCCGCCAGTGTTTTCTGTCTCTTTTGTTTTCTGACGATTCGCGCATAAGTCTGTTTCACCACTTTAATTCGTTGTCAATTCGGTCCGTAGCTAGCTTTGAGGGCAATTTGTGGATTGACCTAAGATTTTTAAATTCTCTAAATGAATAATGTAATGAATATGAATGTAGAGGCTCGATATTTGAATAGTATTGTGCATAGAATGAACTAGAAACCGCGAGTGAGCGATACATAGATGTTTCAGCATGATCTATAGAGAGTCAGCTTTTATCTAATCCTAGTTCTGTTTAAAATTGTGTGCCTGCATACGGATTTTAGGAGTGGATACAAACACTAGATAAGAATTAATTATCTTATTCCATTAAAATGATATGTATGAGCACACCTCAAAGTTGTAATATTGTTATTATTTGTTATTAGTGGTTTTCGGCCTGAGAGTAAAAATAATTTAGTCCACAAACGATTACCAACCTAAACACCTATAAAATGTAGGTTAATTACTGTAGTAGAACTAATTGCCCTTTAATATTTTACATGTAATTTTAACAATATGAAGCGAGTAAATATAGCCCTCATCGGTGTAACGAGGAGATGTGAGGGTCAATAATTGTTTGCAGAAACCCACCTTCAATATGACGTCTTTTCTCGAAATCTAGCGTACCATTTTTTTTAAGTTTTAGGAAAATAGTTAGTATACTGAGCTCTGTTTGGGTTGTTTCATCGGTTTATTTTTGAATCACCCCGTATATATCTTCAGATATTCACATTTATCAGTAAACTTTTTTGAAGGCGACTCCCACTTGAGATTTGTTCTGATATTAGTGTAGCTTTTTATTTGAACAACACTTATTTTTATCAAAAAGTAACTAAGAACTGGAAATGTTATCTTACAAGAAATTGTATGTTAGTTTTATTATAATGGCATGCAATGTCCGTCTAGCCGAAGGTAATGAAAGTGTTATTAAAGAGAGCAGAATGTGTTATTACAGGCTACACGCAAGTCCCACGGGGGTGGGATCCAAGGGTTAAAGCTATTTTCTCAACCCTTTTACCTAATACGAGATCGTTAATCACTTGTTAATAAAGCTTGCCATGGAAAATGTCAACAGTGGAGACCTTTTAGTCAACTTCTGTTTTTTATAATTAATATCAAGGAAAGCTTTTTCTTTAAAATAAACGTATACGGGTGCTTTGAAGTGACTGTTCTGGTGTGGAAGCTTATATCTAATATTTTACTCTCATTTAGTTATAAACTTGTAGGGTAATATGTGGATAGTTTATCTATAAAATCTAGTGAGTCTAACAAATTCTTCATGTATTGTAAATAAATGTTTTATATGAATTTTTTTCAAAATTTTTAATAACATGCGTCTATTAATACATCGATATGTGACTACTTTGGGAACAGAATTGGACAACTCTTATATGTCTAAGAATTATGTCGTATAAAAGACTTTGAATTTTGTTTATTACATTACAACCTTGACCCTTAAAGAATACCTCAAGGGTCAAACTTAAGCGCTATAACGAGAACAACGTAGTTGATGGTAAAATATTACTTTTTTGGAGATATTTTAAAGTTTAAATTCATTGACGGCTATTAATCTCCAGTCATCACATAATCTATTATACGCAATACAAGCTATGAACTAGACAACCGCTCGTATGTCAATATATCCACATTTTGGAGAGAAATAATATTCTTCTGAAAATCTTTAGTCATCAATTTCAGCTTTATGATCAAAAAAATTTGCTACTATTGCTATATAAAACGCCTCTAGTCTGACCACAGATGTCTATGTTTAAATAGAAAATGAGGAAAGCAGATTACTCCGTATGTACAGTGTTATTCATTATAAATTACCCACCCCTTATCATCGTTATTGTTGCCTATGAAAAAAAATATTTTAAATAAAAGTTGTGTGGTTATGACTGAATTTTGTTAAAATGCTATGAAAAGTACAGTAGCGTGCAGATTTCAGGGGATACAAAAAATCATATATTTTTTTAAATGGGATACCCTGTATATCATTAAATTTTTGGATTGATCCTTTGTTCCTGATTTCAAAAATATGCCATATGTTACCCCTATCATATACCGTTTTTGAGTTATTAAACGTCGAATATCCTAGTTAAACTAGTTCCTGTAAATATGGAAAAGTTAACATTATTAAAGTGAGTTATGAAAATGACAACTATTAGGTTTGATAAGTGACATTTCATTAATGAAATAATGAAAATGGTTTATAGTGAGGAAGAAAAAGTCTAAATATTTACTTGTTATATACAAAATAACAAAAAAAAAACGTGCAGCAAAAAGGGCATATAGGGTGTTGTCTCCAAATCGTCCAACACCATCAGAAAATACGTTCAAAAATATTTACCGAAAAGTAAATAATACCTCCAGTTTTAGTAGAAAAAGTCGTATAATTTAAGCAAACCAGGAAGAACAGCTAGATATACTGCTTCATTTCGAAGGTAAGCCCATCCATACTTATTCGCGAATAGACTTTTTTGAAACATTGTATTATTTTTTAGAAAATTTTGAATGTAGTTTAAATAATGCAGTCGATCAATTAGGTAAAAGTTATTTCAAAATCCAATGTACGTTAAAAAATAACAACTACAGACCATATAAATATTTACCCGCACAAGTTTTAACAGAGACTCATAAAAGGAAAAGGCTGGACTTTTGCCTCCAGACGATTCAAAAGTTTGATGAAGATCCCGATTTTTTTACTAAAATATCATGGACTGATAAATCATCCTTTTCTAGGCAGGAGTTTTTAATAGGAAAAATCGAAGGTTGTGAGAAAACAAGCACAACAGAAAAAGATTGGTAAAACAAATAAACTCAGGAAGAAAAACTGTTAGCGTTTGGTGTGGCATTTTCAGAAACAAAATTGTTGGGCCCATATTTTATGATTATACTTTAACTGGAGTTACCTATCTGGAAATAATTATCCCAGAAGTAGAAAATATTCTTTTGCAGAATTTTCCGGAAGCCGAACTTGATTATATGATTTGGATGCAGGATGGGGCAACTCCGCATAGTGTCCTACCCGTTCGAGATCATTTGAATAATGTATTCCCAATATGGATCTATTAAATGGCCACCTAACAGTCCGGATTTGACCTCTATGGATTCATTTTTTTTGGGATTTCTAAAAGACATTGTCAATAATAATAATAATAATAATAATAGTATTCAAGTCATTAAAGACAGGATTCGAAATGAAATAAATAATCTGAATGTAAATAATGAAGCCATTTCCGGTGCAATTATAAATATAAGAAGACGTTATTAATTATGCATTGACAATAAAGGTGGACACACCGAACATCTTTTATGAGTTATCATTTATTTATATTTAAATTTCCTAAATAAATCTTTTTTATCTATTTTGTGTAAATATTTTGTTTTTTTCTTCCTCACTGTAAACCATTTTGATTATTTCATTAAAGAAATGTCACTTATCAAACATAATAGTTGTCATTTTCATAGCTCACTTTAATAATGTTAAGTAAGTAAGTAACTAAGTAAGTCAGTAAGTAAGTAAGTAAGTAATTTATTATATAGGCAAGCATAATATAAAATAAAAATACAAATACAGTGTATAATAAGATAAACTAAAAACACTTAATTGTGTTTATCAAAATTTTAACAATATTAAAAGTGAGACTTAGATAAACATAAGAATAAACATACACATAAAAAAAATACTGTACTTTAAATAGCAAAGAAATATCCATTCTCTTTAAACAATTAAATTGGATAGGTTGTACAATTCAAATATTGAATATGGCTATAAACAATAAATAACTGAAATTCGTACTTAAAAATCAAATGTTCAGATAATTACAACAATATATTGATGACATTTGAGTTAGGTTCATGGAGAAGACTTCAGTAGTATTTTAAATGATCAATTAGTTTTCGTTTGAAGACATTGACCGATACAGAATTCTTTATACTATTAGTTAACAAGTTATATTCATTTACACCTTTGTAAAATAAAGTTTTTTGAGCTTTACTTGATTTTACATTTTTTAAGAATAATAGACATCTACTTCTAGTTTCATAATCATGCACTTCACTGGTATAATCTTTCCATATTTACAGTAACTAGTTTAACTAAGATTTTGGACGTTTAATAACTCAAAAACGATATATGGTAGGGATAACATATGGTATATTTTTGAAATCAGGAACAAAGGATCATTCCAAAAATTTAATAATATACAGGGTATCCCATTCAAGAAAAATATTATTTTTTTGTAAACCCTGAAATCTACACGCTACTGTACTTTTGATAGCATTGTAACAAAATTCAGTCATAACCACACAACTTTTATTTGAAATTTTTTTCTATAGGCAATAATAACGATGATAAGGGGTGGGTAATTTATAATGAATAACACTGTACTATTGCGACCGAAAAAAAAATAATCGATTTTTTATCAAGTAGTGTTTTTTCAAAAAAATTTCTGTTGTAAATAGAGATTTTTACGTCAGTTATGGCAATTAAATTATTTTGACAACAATTCATTGGTGGGGTGTTATGACATTGACACTAATAAAAATATATTAGCATCACTGGTTACAACCATATTTACAACGGGGAAATCAGTCGATCACTTTTTTTCGGTCGCAACAGTACAAATAAAATTTGGTCGTTAAATAAGTTATAATAACATATGTCTTTTTTTTGGCAGACACTGTTACCAACTGAAATGTAAAGCAAATTGTATAACTTCAAAAGTAGATGAAATTTATTATTGGATTAGTGCATATCGTGAAACCGCACTTTCAAAGAGACGAACCGTTAGCAACACATAATTTTAGTATATTTTAAGCTACAATAAAATATACTGGACAAAAAACTATTGGCTACGACACTGCCAATAAATAATAAAATGAAAACGTGCCACAACTAATTTTGCCCTCATTATGTTCCTCACACTTCTCTCGGGCACTGACAGTATGTACCAGACCAATAATGTAGGCTTTCCACGACAGGTTTAGTCTATGCCACCAGGATTATGAACCATTTATCTGCAATGTTTATGTCCCGATTTGGAAAAGGGCCAACATCTTTGGTGTACTACTTAATCACGTACCTGCATTTGTTTTTATTCGTAATCAACAACACATAACAGAAATATAAAATTTTCCGCACAGTTTAAATCATATTAAATGTGATTTATAGTTTTCTTACAGCTTTTGCATGTTGTTTAAGTGGAGCCAAGATTATACTTACAGTTGTGTCACTTTGCGTTAGAGAATAGAATAAGTTCAACTTCAAAGTCGGATGGTCTCTTAGCATTAACGCTGATTTACGCTCCACTGACGTGACGTGTTCATACGAGTTTTGTCATCACATTACATCATATTATTCACAGCTGAGAGAAATTATATGAAAGACTACAACCTAGAAATCAGAAGTTAAAAGAGGGGCTTAAAATCAGAATTCAAAAACTTATGTAAAGTACCGTACAAGCTTAGTATCAGCGATATTACTTTGCATTCATGCAACTGTACGATGTTCCAAAGTTGTCTCCCCGAACCTTTTCTCCTAAACTAGGATTAATGGGAGAAAAATACACACAAAGCGATTTTACTGTTCGGTAGTCAAAATTTATTTTTGCGTAGTTTCTGTTTTTCATGACGAGCGTCGCGATGTCATTTATACTTTTTCTCAGAAACATACATATTTCTATACGGCATTCGAAAGGAAGTTAAATTTCAAGAAAAAACTTAAATACACTTTTATTCTATTTACAACCATTAAGAAGTTAAGTATAACAAAAACAATATTAAAATATCTATAAGTGAAAGTCGTCTATAGACATAATAGCCTAATTTATTTTGTAAAAAGATTTAACTGATGCTTAGATAATAATGACATACAAGTGGAACAATTTTATAATTGCTTTTTTTATGATTTCTTTTGTTAATATTCATTTTGTTTAATTTGTTAAATATAAGCTACTATGTTTAAATACGATATAGGAATGTTTCGTTCTCCTATGAACTCATCGGTGCCATAGGCAAGACTAGCAAGAGGCTAGATAAAGGATGACATCACAATGACGTTAGACAAATAGTCGTTGAAGTTTTTGTGTATTAAAGTCACAGATGATACAACGCACCCTCTCTCGATAGAAAAGACTAGTCTGGATGTGTATGTTTTACGAGTTGCAGCGCATTTGGCACTCCGAACTGACCAGCAGCCTGTAGTATCTAGTATATTGCAGGCACTAGCAAACTAGGGCCCATGAGCCAGATGCGGTCCGAAAGAGCATAAATCCGGCCCGCGTAACAATTTATTTATTCCCATTGCCTGTTACTTACTTACCTTATACTTATTAGTAAGCCTGGCCAAGCGATGGTAGATTCAGGGTCGGGCGCAATACCAATGCCATCGCGTGCTTGTTTACGATGACGATGACACGAAACACTTCAGTTGTTATCTGTCGGTCCATGTGTAGAGTACTAATAAATAAAAATAATGTTGAGCGTTAAGAGTAGAAAACGACCGTACGCTGATAAAGTGAATAAATTTATCGGTGAATTTCCGGATTTATTCTATGATGGATGTACAATAATTTGTAAAGTTTGTGATCAAGACTTAATGTGCTGGAATAAATACGGCTGCAAAATTCATGTCAATAGTAATCGGCATAAAAATCTCTCATTGGAAACTCAGTTTATGTTTGATTTACTGTTAATGCTGATTGCATGTGATGTTCCCCTGCACATATTGGATAAACCAGCATTTCGGGAGTTCTGGAATAAATACAATCCCCAGGTGAATTTACCATGTCGTTCATCGTTACGTAGATATGTACCAAGTGTTCGTGAAGACATTGTAAATAGGATTAAAGGTGAATTAAAAAATACACGGCTGTGGTTATGTGTTGACGAGACGACAGATTGTAAAAAAAATTCTATTTTAAATGTTATAGTACGTGTACTCGACCCTGACCAACATTTCCACTTTTACTAGCTAGCAAAAGACTAACTGCGTGTACTGGCGAAACAATTACGCGGGTGGTGTTGGAGACTTTCGAAAAATTTGAACTGTCAACACGTCAAGTGTTGATGTTTGTGACCGACGGTGCTGCGACAATGCGTTTGGTGGGCCGTTTTCTTCAAAGAGACGATTGTAGGTTTTTACATGTTACGTGTAAAGTGCATGCATTCCATCTTGTAGCAGAAACGATTCGAAAATGTTTTCCAGAGGTGGATGCATTAATAACAATTACAAAAAAAGTATTTCTCAAATCTCCTAAACGGCTTCGAGCATTTCACACACTGTGTCCTGGTATTCCGGAACCACCAGAGCTGATTCTTACACGTTGGGGAACGTGGTTGAAGGCAGCTTTTTATTATGCTGAATATTTTCAACAAATAAAAGCTGTGATACTACAGTTCAACCCTAACGAGGCTGTAGCTATTAAGGAAAGTCAGACAAGCTTTCAAGATGTTTCCCTTGAAACAGATTTAAAAACTATTTATAACAATTATAGAGGACTACACGACGCAATAGAAAAATTGCAAAATACTTCATTGTCGTTAGTGGAATCGCTGCAAATAGTGGACGACGTAAATACACAGCTACAGACCATAAATGACGCAAAAAATAAGCCTGTTAAAGAAAAATTCGAGAGTGTATTACAGAAAGATCCTGATTTTACCAAATTAAGACAAATTTGTGATGGTGCATCTACAGCTGCGTTAAGTGAGTTCACAGAGTGTTTTACTTAAGCCTGTATTACTTCCGTAGATGTCGAACGGTCTTGTTCAAAATACAAACATATTTTTTCACCACAGCGAACATCGCTTACTGAGACAACTGTAGAAACATACAGTTAGTCAAAGTCATACTCGGACAAAGTCAAAGAAATAATAAGGTGCACTTAATGTAGGATCTATTGTTACCTTTCGGACAAGCTAGCGCTCCTCAGCTTCTGTAATTATTTTCCGCGAACTGGTTCTTTTTTTATTCCATATTAAATTTTGGGTTTTGTACCTTTTTATAATATCATATACGGTTGAGTGGCTTCTGTTAACCATTTCAGCAATATCGCGTATTGTCCGCCCATTTTTATGGTGTTCAATAATTAATTTTCGCAAATCTACAGATGTCTGGCCTCTTTGACGTCCCATGTTTGCTACTATACTGTAGAAGTCACCCAACAGCCATATCCCGTGTTGAGAAATTTCGTCGTCCCCCTCTACCCAACCTCCGTACTTGTCAGAACTTGCAAGTGCGACGGAGCGCAGTGTAAATTATAATTAGTACATTTTGTCCGAGTTTTACTTTGACCCTATGTTATGCTTGTTATTTATAACTGTTAATATTCTTATAAACATAATATCTTATTGGGTAAATTTTTATGTGCATTATCTAATATACAGTGTATTTAGTTAATCAAGCCTATTTGTCGTATTTTCTTATTAGTTGATTTTGATATTTTCTACAAGAATATTATTTCTTTGACTTTGTCCGAGTTTGACTTTGACTAACTGTATCTGATGCTACACAGTTATTATAGAAGTGCTCCAGTTTGTGATAATGACAACCAAGCTACTTCATAAATCTGCTTAAGAAGGTGAGTTTTGTACATATTTTTGTAAAGTATACCAGTATTAATAAAATTTATTTCCATTTATTTTATTTATTTATTTGTTTATTATTAGTTATCACTTGATATGCAATGTACATGTGTGAACGACATTTAACAGTTTAAAAATAATGTGCAGCACTAAGCTTTCAAAATATAAGGAAATACATAAAAAAGAATTTAAAGTGAACGAAAGAGTACAAAAACATACATCACAATATATAAAATATTTTCGTTTTTATTATTGTACTTATTCAAGTATTATGACATGATGCATACCCAGTACGTCTCTGTAGGATTAATGACCTTGGCCAGGCTTATTACTATGTTTATTATTATATACTTTGGCCCGATCGTTGATCAAAATTATTTTATTTGGCCCACCTTCAATAAAGTTTTCCCCATCCCTAATATATTGGATTACTTTTTACTTTATATTCCAACCACATTAAAACAACAATTTGAATCTTATTGGCTCATTATCCTATGGTAAACTGCAAAAACGTAATACGTATCCTTAGATAACTGTAATAGGTAATCCTTGTGGTTATAAAATTGCAAATTATTATTGGTTAGTACATTTTTATGAATAAAATTTGCATTTTAGTAAGTATCCAAAACTCTGGTAATTAAAACTCTGGAGAACAACGTTTTAAGTGCTTTCAAAAGCCACAAGGATAATCACTGTGGCTTTTTAAACAAGTTCATATGATAGTCTAGGGTTGAAATTAATTTTCTTGCTGTGCATTTCTGTTTTATGTTGCAGACGACCCTTCATTTTATTGACCAAACGAGTGTAGAACAACCCCTCTGTGTATAAAGCTTAAGGCAGTATTTATGTCATTAGTTTTAAAATGTTAATCCCGCAGGATGTTTTGCTGGTATTTGATAGAGTATGGGACAAATAAGTTTTTTTTACAAAATACCATGTAAATATCCATGCTAATGGAAACATAATTTATTTTTTGTCTATTCTCGACTCTCATATTAGCCTTTTAAAAATCTGACATTTGACTGCCCACATACTAAAAAGTATTTCTGATAATATACTCCATTCTTTACTGTATCTTATAAACTTGTCATTTCTTAATGGGATATTTCCAGATATACTTAAAATAGCTTCTGTGATTCCAATTTTCAAAAAAGGCTGTAAAAGTGATATTGATAATTACCGGCAGATATGTTTATTGAGCTCATTGTCAAAAATAATAGAAACAATTCGTCATGATTGTATTATTTGCAGAAAAATATAAAATATTTCCGAGTGTCAACATGGATGTAAACCAACTAAATCAATGGAAACAGCAACTGCATATTTTTTAAAACGTATCTATAAAGACCTGGATGAAGGCAGACATGTTATGTCTCTATTTTTTGATTTATCAAAAGCTTTCGATTGCGTGGATAGGAACATCCTTTCACAAAAATCAGAAACATTAGTATTATAGGGTGCCTTTTAAGTTGTATCAACTATTACATTGAAAATCGAAAACTAGTAGTAAATTGTAACAATTTTTAGTCGGATATCCATGACGTAACTTTGGGTGTTCCACAGGGTTCAATTTTAGGGCCTCTATTGTTTTTGCTCTACATTATTAATTTACCAAATCGCATTCAATATGGTATTACCACGATGTATGCGAAACTTAACCTTAAAATTTATACCACACTTGCCGATGTTCATGCTTGGTGCCAGAGAAATAAACTCATTTTAAACGATGATAAAACTGTATTTGTAAATTTTAACTACAGGAGAGCAATGACCTCTGATGATCTATCCTTTTCTAAAACAACCAAGTTCTAGGCACATTCATTGACAGTAGCTTGACATGGGAATCATATATTGGTTATGTATGTAAACTACTTAATAAAGCCTATTATGCAATTTTACAGTTAAAAGACACAATTGCCGAGACTGATCTATTAAGTATCTATTATGCTATGGCTTATTCACATTTTTCAGTAAATATATTGGCCTGGGGGCGATCAAGTTATCTACAACGAGTCTCTGTCTCCCAGAAGAGATTACTAAGATTGCTTTTTAATTTAAAGAACAGAGACACTTGTAGAAATACCTTTATAAACAAAAATATATTTACTGTTCCTAGCATTTACATATTCAAGTGTCTAGTCTTGCTAAAATTAATTTACATGTCTTCCCCACCTTAGCAGACAGTCATACGTATGATAATAGAAATAAAGAATTATTGTCAATTCCGACTCTTAAAACAGCCACATTTAAAAACTCTCCACACTATAATTGCATTGTCTTATTTAACACTGTACCTAAATCTATTAGAGATATGAAGCTCTCTGCATTTAAAAAAGAAATAAAGAAATTCATGATAAAAAATACCTATTATTGTTTGAATGAGTTTTTAAACAGATAGATTTTATTTCTTTTATGCGTCTTTATTTATAATTGTAAGTTCATATGTCTTGTTCTTTATTTGTATATGTATAATATATATGTGTGTATGTGTGTGTGTGTGTGTGTGTATATGTGTATGTATGTCCATGTATATGTATGTGTATATCTGTATATATGTGTGTATATGTATGTGTATGTATATGTATGCGTGTGTATATGTATGTGTGTGTATATATGTATGTATGCATATATATTTTTTATGATATACCTTTATTGCATTTTTTGACGTACCAAATGTGTATATTATGTATAAAAAAATTGGTAAATAAATATTCTATTCTATTTCATTTGCTTCGTATTTATGCATTTCTAGAAAAAAATAATAAAATAATTACTGGGTATTACGTAATCATCATTTTAAACCTAACATGATAACAATAATATATACTCATAGTTTTTTATATTTTATACTGTCATTCTTATCTGAATGCGGTAGTATAAAAGTTTTAGGTAGATAGTGAATCAAACACAACACTTCCAACAGTTCCAACACATTTTATCGTAGTAACTATTAAAACAACTACTCAATCTAGAAGCAAGAATTGCGTTCAGATAAGATTTTGATTTATACCGCCCGACTCCTCCGACCTTGATCACATACGTATACGGGCATATGTTTCAAGGTCTTTGCACCGCGGATTGAATGTCTATGACGCACGGGTACGCGCGCTTTTGCCAAGGTCGTTGTTTTCTATTCCTCCGACCTCGATCGTACACGTATTAAGGTTGCAGCGTCTCATGCTACCACTCTTAACATGTGGATTTGAAGGATAAGAAAAAATATGTGTGTATTCGTGAATGGTGGGGTTTCATGACGTAACTATGTGTTTGTAATAAATGGAGACGAAGTTGCGATGTAAAATCATATATGTTTCGAATCGTCTACAGTTAATAGGTTTTGTGAGCATAGTGTTGTGATCTGAATATTTCTAAGTGAGCATTATTATATATTTTGTTGCAATTCTTTCACTTTATACAAAACTGTTTAATTAGACATGGCTGCAATTTCTGATATTGATTTATTAGCAATTAATGAACTTATCAATCAAGATACTTATCAGATTGTGGAACAGAGACCGATTTCTTCATTAATTATAAATAAGGCTTACCTAATAAAAAACATATCTCAGGTCACTACGCGGTTTGGAAAATCGCTCTTGGTAAATTTGTTTGATGAGAGTACAATTACACCGTTTAAATCATTTTTGCCAAAAAGAGTTGCAGAGGTTCTAAAGCCGGATATTATTGATAAAATAAATTCAGTAAAAGACAGATACACTTTGACTTATTTAGGTGAGCGCACTCCCATTTATCCAGGTGCAAAATCGAGTTCTTTATTAAAATTCTCTATTTTTGAATAATTTTTATTATTTCGTAACAAAGAAAATAAATAAATTTATCATCATTTAGGATTATTTTAAAGTAGTAACTAGTTAGTAATTAGAATAGAGTGAAAGAAAGTTTATCATAAAACATAATGCTATTAGATCACTCATTAGCTCATATCAGCCAAATAAGTCAAAATTTACTTTAACAATTCTACGGTAATAGCATCCATGTAAGTCATTTAATAATATTTTATTTAAAATCAAAATTTTTACATCTAATTATTTAATTTCCAGACAAGTAGCAAATATGTGGATGTGTTATTCAGCTGAAGGATGGGTAAAAGCAGAAAATATTGGTACATCTATTCAAAGGTTGTGTTCTCAGTTAAGCGATCTAAGTATGGAATCGCTACATGCCGCAAATTATGATCTAAACTATTGTTTCGATAATGATGAAGTTCAACGTCTTATGGATGATTCTGAAAAATACAACTTGGGTGCAAACACATGTAAAAAATATATTAGAGGCATTTTAAATTTAGATGAATTTTGTGAAGAAATGGTTCAATTGGATTTGAAACGTTATCTGTATGAAATAGACAATTATTTGCCAAAGGAAATTATTGAAAAATACCATCTAGAAGAACAATCTGAAGATGATGAAAACACAGTCAATTAATTTGCATATATTCATATTTTCACTGAAATGTATTATTAGAATGTGTTTATAATAAAACATTGTGTATATTCTTATTTTCACTGAAATGTATCATTAGAATGAGTTTATAATAAAACATTGTGTATATTCTTATTTTCACTGCAAATGTATTATTAGAAAATATTTATAATAAAAAAATGAAATATGTGTGTATGTTTTTTTTTATTTTCTCTAGTTGCAGGTTAAAATCAAATAAATAAAACACTTGTTTATAGATTACATATATTTTTTTTATTACATATTTGCTCAAATTACAAAATAATTATTACAATTAAGCATTAAATAAACATATTAATACAATAATTTTATATTTAAATATACAATACATTTATTAAGAAATTGATCATTTAGTAGAACATTGTGATCAAGGAGATGTTTTACTTGGAGCCAACAAAACCATTTTGAACAGAACCATCTAAGGCGCTGTAACTTAAGTATGCATCATGCAGTATAAGGGCATATACTCGAGTTTGTTCTGGAAACTTTGTTTTCCTGGTTTCAAATTCTATTTTTATGTCAACAGTTGATGATTTCATGGCATCCGGTTGGTGTGAGCAATCAAGGACAAACAGCGGATTTTTTCTGAATTCTCCAAGATCCATCATCGGTTCACCCATATCTTTATCATAATAACTACGCTGGAAGCTTTCGTAGGCATAATAAGCGGCAGAATCCAATTTCTTATCGAAATCTAAATTCCAACGTTCATATGGGAACACTTCAGAGTTTAAATATAGACGAATATTGTTAATATCTGCATGTATAAACTGTGTGATATTCTTTGTTCTGTCATTGGAATAATTATTATTTTGAAAACCTATAATGATATAGCGTGGCCTCTCGAGACTGCTAGTGGTTTTAACAGCCCATATATCTGAGGCTGTATCACGCAAACTAGGTAACTCATAAAGATCCCACATGCGGTATGCCATTTTAACTTTAGCATTGTAAGCACTCTTATTAATTCGATTCAATAGTTTAAGCTTTTGACGATCTTCAGGTACAATATGTCTTATCTTCCATTCAATCTTGTTAATTTCCAATTCAGCATCCACCTCCCCTATGTATGAGTCTTTAAATGTGCGAGCTATTATTAAAATTAGCTCCTGCTTTGTATTCAAAATACCTTTAGTGTAATCTTCAGCAAAACCCATAAGGTATTTAAGGGGGAGTTTACCACTAAACACGTGACTGACAGTGTCTAAAATATCTTGCTTTTTTTGAGTTAGACCCCAACCTGAAGTTACTAGCAAGCGTGCGTGTGTTTGACCATATGAAACCATACTTTTCATCGTGGTAGTAATACCTGGTTTTCGAACTACAGCCACTTGTTCACCACCCATCTCTAGACGTATTTCTTCAAATAGAAATGCTAGTGCATTATTGGATAGATAACATTGTTTAGTAGCATCGCTAGGTGTAAATTTTCCTTCTATGTATATGTAACTTTCTGCGATGTCAAGTATCAGATCTTGAAAATTAATTGGAATTCGTATTTCATCCGAATTTCTGTAATATGGCGAGCCATAAGGTTTATATGTATGTTCGTGTAGACTAATTAGTGAATGGTCAAATACTGGCTCGTCAAACACTTCAAGTTTATCGCTAGTTGCAATAACCACCATCGTTATTTTTAATTTTTTCTCAATTTCAATCCAATAGATTTGAGAAAGTTACGATCTCCGGCTGACAATCTATGTCTTAACTGTTTAAGGTGTGCACGTTGAATGAATCTACTTCCACATGCGTTCTTCTTTTTATCGATATTATTATCGAGTATATTATATTGGTGGTTTACCTGTCGCTGTCGATTATTATATCTGAAACCCATTTGAGTGGTTGTGATGTTAAAACTTCTTCAATTCTAACTTTACAATAATTTTTTCTCCTCGAAAATCGATTAAATCACCGTTGTCATCCAATATGCTTAGAGTAATGTTATCGATAAACTGACGTCCTTCAGGTCTAACAGGTAAATATATGATATTAGCAGGCTCCCTGGTAAGTTTGTAACCTGGTTCTACATCAATGTCAAACTCAAAGATTGTGTGTGATTCATCGGTATTCAAATATGCTCCAGAAATAATGTTGCAATCTATACGTATCATTCTTACTTTCATAATATCAACTGGAAGTGTTGATTCGTAAACTCTATTTGGATATAAACGTATTGCTTCAAATCCTAGTAGGCTACCAATCGAGTTTGGTTGCGTAAAGTCTATTTCATACTTTGACCAAATCTGACATTTTAATGTGTTGTTGTTTGCCCGTATCGAGAGTGTTTTTTCGAAATCTTTTTCATCGACATTCATAGCTTTCAATATTGCTCGATAGATTTCATTAATTTCATAAGCTCCTAGAGGTATGTGAATATTTGTTGTGGATGCAGCCTTCGCATTAATTTTATAGCAAAAATTGTTATTACTTTCATCCACATTAAATATAGAATTGTAAGAGTAGAACCCTATTAAACCTAACCCATAACGACTGGCTGTATCTAGTTGAATGGGTGGATAAAAGTCTGTACTAAGCACGCTTGAGCGGCTCGTTACTGTGAAGGTGTGCGACATGACTGATTTATTTAGAGCGTGTTCTGTTGCTTTATTGTGTGTTGCAACAGCGGTGTTGTAATCTTCTCTTCTTTGCTGGTGATGGTGACATGTTTATCTCATTATTGTTTGAGACGTTTATGTCATTTAATTTACAGTAGCAGCAAAATATTCTTCGAGGTGGTGGACCGTCATTTTCATCAACAATAGTGGTTTGACCATCATCAGAGAAATGATCTTGACAATACTGATATTTTAATATGTCAATATCATTTTGAAGGTGTGTTGGTAACTTATCCCATACTAATGCAATTTCGTTTGATGCGCATGCAATCATAACTTCCTTCGGCATATCTGCAAGTTGATATTTGCTCATTTTCCTCAGACTGCGAAGTCTAGAAAATGCAATTAGTGAATGTCCCATTCTTTTAATGTTTTCTCTGTCAATCGCTGGTGTGATAGATGTTTGCTCCATAGTGTCACTTTTTCGTTCTTGAAGATAGAAACTTTAAGCACAAATGTCCACACCACACTGTATTAAATTTTTGCTGACGCTTGTAATTATAGCAGATTTTATCAATTTTCTTTGAACCGGTGTGGAAATATCGAACTAATTCTATGGGTGGGGGCAAATCACCAAAACTATCAAAATATGTGACTAAACCACCACGTTTCTTATATGCCACCCAATGCGTCCCAGGACCGTCCACATGATCTAAATTGATGATTGCGGCTTCATTATAATGCGGGCCTGAATTTGGAAGAATATTTCGCATAAATACACCTCGAAAATAAGGTATCTTCATCCTCTTAGCATAATATCTGAGATCAATGTCGGTTAGAGCTCTCTGGGGCAGGGTGTCTAATAGTTTTTTGAATTTTGCGGTTTTAGATAAAGCCCCAACCCTTTACGATATGGTTTCAAATGCAACCCTTTACCGCTTTTTCCCATGGCGATCGCCTCCATATGTCTGTTGTGGCGATTTGCTTCAGCTATCCCTTGTCGGCTCGTTTTCACAAGATTCACTGCTTTAGCAATACCCGATGCGCCTCCAGCTAAAGCACCCAATGCAGATAAGCCAGCAAAAATAGGTATTAAAGGTAGAATTCCTCCAACTTTCGGTATCGGAATTATGCGAGGTGTTCGAATTTTTCGTTTTCCACCTGCTGCTTTTATGTGATGTCGCGCAGCTTGAAGCGCAATGTGCATAGCTTTCTTTGTATCTTTTACAACATTTCTTTTACCGCCAGCTTTCCGTAATACATCGCGCACCTTGCGAACTATTCCCCCACCGAAAGCTATTTTTCTAACCTCCTTCTTGGCGTTCTTCTTCTTCTTCTTCTTCTTCTTTTTTAGAATATTCTTTCTCTTTGAAATATTAGGTAATGTTGACTTACATCCCATACCAAGATGTCGTTTTCCTTTCATTATGTTCGTAACTAACCAAGCGGCTGCTTTTTCTCCAATCGTGGCGTCTTTGGATTTAACTCGTTTCCAAGCTGCCTGTTCAAGTTGATAGTCTGCTTTGTGTCTGGCTGCTATATCTTTCTGTGTGTATGCAATATCGTGTTCCTTGCACGCTATATCAAGCTGATTTTTCCCGATATCACCATGTTTAAGTCTCCTTTCTAACTTGGTACCGGGCCCGCAATACTGATAACCTCCCGGTAAATGCAATTCAAATGGAAGCTTGTCAATCAGGGAATTAATTATACCCCCACCAATCTTTTTGTCGCGTTGATGTCTTTGATGTGTGTGTTGTGTGGTGATCAACATTTAAATAAGCCTTGTAAAACATACATCTATTTATATAGTCTTCAACCGCGATACAATGCGCATTGTCAAGCAGAAAGAAAAATTTATTGTGGATAATTTAGATGAGAAAGTGGGATTTGGGTATGGCGATGTAAATAAACGTCATGGACCGCTACTACCATCAACTGTACGATCTATTATAATCGGTCCGTCAAATTGCGGAAAGACAAATGTAATGATTTCTCTACTTACCCACCCTCTTGGACTACGTTTTTTGAATGTATATCTATATTCAAAATCACTAAATCAACCCAAGTATGAGTACTTACAGAACGTATTAACACCGATTAAGGGATTAGGGTTTTATACCTTTAGTAATAATGCACAAATAGTTGAACCATCCGAAGCCCAGCCTGAGTCAATATTTATATTTGATGATGTAATATGTGAGAAGCAGGATGTTATAAGATCATATTTTAGTATGGGGCGTCATAGAAATGTGGATTGTTTTTATCTCGCTCAAACATATTCACGCACACCGAAGCAACTCATAAGGGACAATAGTAATTTTATAGTTATGTTTAAACAGGACGACATGAATTCGCACCACGTATTTTCCGATCACGTGTCACCCGATGTAACATTTAAACAATTTCAAGAAATGTGTGTAGAGTGTTGGAAAGATAAATATGGATTTCTGGTAATAGATAAGGATAGAGAAATACGTGAGGGTCGATATAGAAAAGGTTTTGATAGCTTTATATATCCTTGATGTATTTTAATTAAAATTTCAATCGGTCTATAGACATCATCATAGACACTTCGATAACAGAGTTATATAATAATTAAAAATGAATACCATCAAAGAGGGTAAAACCAACATTGATGCTGTGAATGAAATATGTCTGAAACGTAAGCTGATAGAAGCGACAGATGCGGTACGCAAGAAATTCAACTCAATTAAAAGTAGACATGCGGAGAACCAAATATCACTTGAGAAGATGTATGAACCTATAACAAAACCTTTAAAAGTTATATCCTCAGCGACAAATGTAAAATCACAAATTCAACCGCTACAAACGAAAACCTCGATTCAAAGGAGACATTCAAGAGAATCATCTGACATGGATACTTCTTTTAAAACCACACCTGATAGAAGCAAGAATGATGGTGAATATGATACACTACAAACGTCAATAATGGAAACACCTCCACCATCAATATTCGCCACCCCAAGTTCGGAAATTTCATTTACAGGTGAAGTACATGACATAGTCAGTAGGCACATAGGAAATTTAAAGTCGGGTGATTTTCATTATGATACCATATACGGTGTACGAGTAGATCCAAATAATGACGTCCTATTGATGGGTAATGCAGAAGTACGATTTTCTAATGGAAATATTGCGCTGTCGCGTGGTAAAAAAAAACTTGGAGTGTATCCAGGCAGTGCAGAGTTATATGATATAATGTTTCTGAGATATCCGCCGATTTTAAATAGCGGTGTGAATGTTAATCGCAATGAAGAGTTGAAGATTTATGGTAAAATATTAACAAAGACTAACGCGGCATTCAAGAATTATAAGCCTGATAATGGGTTGAACACATCTAAATGGAAGAAATTCCACAAAATTATAAAACCTTTGGTAACCTCTACAATGGTGACTAGATCGAAAAGTGGTTTAGGATTACATCATAAAATACCTACCCACAAGATGTACACTGATAAAGATGTGGACTATGTATATTGGAATAAACCGAAAGAATTGGTGGACCGTCTGCGTTTGTTATGGGCCTCAAAAATGGCTGGTAACAATAATGTTAACAACGAAATATTAAGTTTAATCAATGAGATGAGAGAAGAAAAAATTGTGTATTAAAACTTATATTCCAAAGAGAAAAACGTATATTCATACTGATATAATTTCTTATATATTATATCACCCAGTATGTATAATAGGTGCAAATGTGTCTAAAACGAGTTAGATGTATTCAGAAATGGCTACTGTAAACACCATCGACAAGTTTGGTCGTAGAAAAAGTGGTAGTAAATCAATGCTTTTACGTGGGCCACCAGGTATCGGATTCAAGCTCACCAGTGATAAGCATTTTGATATTCAGAATAAACGTTTAAAGAATATTGGCTACCCGATAGACGAGAGAGACGCAGTGACATGCGATTATGTACATCAGTATATTGGTAAAAGCATACAAGAAGCGTCTAAAATAATTCTAGACACATTTCACAAATCTATGGTTGAGTACAATAAAAAAAATGAAGAGTTCAACACAACGTATGCGAATCAATTGATTGATGACATTCGACGTTATATTGAAAAAGAAATTTCTATCATCAAAAACATACTTAAAGAAAATCAAGATACTTTAACTGCTAGAGTAGCTAAAATAGATCAGACAGTCGCAGAATTTCATTCAGAGAACACGTCATCCGGCAGATTAGCGTTTCCTCCTGAATGGGATGACGCAGTATATATGTAGAGAAAAGAATACCTATATGCACGATGGCGTTTAATAATTGCAAACAACAAGTTGTTAACGAATTGCACAAATCTTGTAGGCGAAATTTCCCTAGAAGAAGAACTATAATTAAAGGGTTTGGTGATTTATGGCAGATTGACTTGGCTGAAATGCAGCAGTTCGCAAGGAATAATGCTGGTCACAGATATATTCTTTTCGTAATCGACTGTTATTCGAAATACATTTGGACTCGACCTATTGTAAACAAAACAGGAGCTGTGGTTGCTAAAGCTATGAAAAGCGTTATAAAAGAAGCAAAATATTCACCTAAAAATATACAGAGTGATCACGGAACTGAGTTCTACAACAGAAATTTTACTGCGATAATGAAGGAAAACAATATCAACCACTTCTCCACGTTTAGCACTAAAAAAGCTGCGATTGTGGAACGTGTAATACGTACATTAAAAAATTGGTTGTATCAAGAATTCTCACTGAGAGGTAAATATAGATGGATTGATATTCTACAGAAAATAACAGAACGTTATAATAAAAAAATCCACAGAATAACTAAAATGAGACCAATTGATATTACACCAAATACATCTTTAAATGTATATAATCATGCTAAAATTGCTTTAAAACCTAAATTTCACATTGGTGATGTTGTGAGAATAAGCAAATTTAAAAGCGTGTTTTCTAAAGGTTTTACACCCAACTTTTCAACAGAGTTGTTTAAAATCGTAAAAATAAACATAACAAACCCCAGGACATATTTACTTCAAGATATGATGGGTAAGCCGATCAAAGGGTGTTTTTATGAAATGGAACTGCAAAAAACTAAATATCCAGATGTTTATTTGGTGGAGAGTATTTTAAGGAAGAGAGGAAATAAAATGTACGTGAAATGGCTCGGACTTCCCAAAGAATATAATTCCTGGATTAATAAAACAGATATTTTATAAATATTGCATATTACTACTATGTTTTAAGTAGAATTCTAAAAAAATGTGTATTGTTAAATCGAATGGTGCTTCTATTTGTGTGTCAGAAATAAACACAAAATTATTTATTTCTTCTTAGAACATAGCTCATTTAGATGTAATCAATATCTTATTCATAGCTTTCACATTATTTTAATTTGTAGACTACAATAATGTTTATTTGTAATATATTATATTTTAGATAAAATATTTACATTAATAATTAATGTCGGTATTTGTAGGTTTAGAAAGAAAATAAATAATATTCACACGTATTGTTTAATAAATATCGAAAAGCAATAGGACCTAGTAAAAGGGTGTAAAACTTCTAATTTTTAAACTTTAACGGTAAAGCTTTCATTGCAATCGACCGTTAGTAAAGGATGTTTACCTAATAAAAGTTGCTTTTACACCTCTTTTATTACCCTTTGTGAACAAATCTCACATCTCTAATGGAATATTTTTATTACACCTTTATTAATAAATTTAGGTTACACTAATTTATAGTAATATTTTATTCCACACTTTTTATATTATTTTTTTAATTTTAGACTATAAGAATTATTTTTATACTTTATTATATTTTAGATAAAATGTTTACAATTAAGAAAGTAAATAAATAATTATGAAGAAGTATTTGTATCATTTATATAATAAAACACATCAAAAAAAAAATAAGAAGCATACAATTAAGAAAAAATTTTTTATTACTTAAAAATACACATATATATATACACAAAAAGAAAATACAAAAATTATAACTAGACATTAATACTAATATAAAACTTATAAAAGAAACACAAAACAAAAAACGAAACACAAAAAGAAAATACAAAAATTATAACTAGACATTAATACTAATATAAAACTTATAAAAGAAACACAAAAAATAAAAATTATAAACTAGATGCTAATAATATAAAATAAATACAAAAAATACAACACACAACATAACTAATAACTAATAAATACAAAATAAATACAAAAAATACACAACACAACACAAAAATAACTAATAAATAAAAAAAATTAATGTTTATCATTAAGAGTCTTTGGAGTTGGAGTGCACACGAAGCACGCATCGACGATGCCAACAACAACAAGATTGTCTTGACATACCCCACATGTTATTATGGGTACATCAAACCAATGTGTTGTTTGATGGATGCTGCCGTGTTTGTGTACGGCGCGATTCCCAATTAATATTGAATAGGGAACGTAGCAACGCGTACACAAATACACGCAGTCACCGTCGATGGTTTCGACGAACACAAACGCCGCGGTCGCACAAACTATTTCCGTGGATCCTGTTTCAACCTCGGTGATGCGGCGGGCCATCTCCATATGGTCCACGGTATCTGCGTCCACGGCGTCAGTCACGACCCCCTCGTCAACGTCGTCGTCGTCGTCCTCCACTCCAAGCTCAGGTTGCACATCATCTATAAATAAATAAATAAATAAATAATATATAAATACACATTTATTGCATGCATTTTTTAGACAAAAAAAATTACAAACAAAGGTGAAAGATTCTGCAGAGTGTATTCTCACTTACACATAAATGAATATAAGTATTAATTATATCATAATATTACCTGGAACAGCATCTCCTTCATTCACAACAACACCACCCTCCACCTCATCATCATCAAGCAAAAATCTCGGATTATTAACATCATCCCACGCCAAACCCCTCAAACGTTCCATGTTTCCAGCCATTTTCTATTATATTTTTCTATATTCGTATACACTGTAAATGAAACTGATGTAATTCTAGCAATATGCACACATATTTATAGTGATGAAGGAGGTCCAGAGCAGTCTCCCACCATTCTCTTGAAGGCCGTCCTGTTATACGTTGAAGGACAATGTCTTACATATGTATAAAAGCAGTATATGAATACACATAAATAAATATATTTCACAAGTTGTTCACAGTGTTCATTACAATGGTTTTTCCAAAAGAGTGGGATAGTAAACCAAAAATTTTATCTTATCCATATCGAATTAATAATCTAAAAAGATGTTATTGTAGTTATGCACTTCATATAAATCCACGCACTGGTTTGTGTGTTAATTGTGATAGGGAAAATCCAATCATTTTCGAAGATATGACAGCGATACCTTCTAGTATAGTAGGTTTAAAATGTAAAAAGTGCCCGCGTGTGTTGAAACATACAAATATTGGAATTTGTAGAGATGTTTGCGATATTTGTATGAAAGATAGATTTTTGAAACAAAAATGTTTAGTTTGTAAGGTATATTTCAATGATGTTTGGAATAACTTGTGCCGGAGGTGCAGGTTTGGTAGCATTTTATGTTATAAAATTGGTTATTTCTTTCCTAATAAGAAAAAACACATGGAATTTTGTTGGTGTCTAACACATGAGGAACAAATCAAACGAGCGTCAACTATGGTAAATGGAACATCTGGGCCAAACTCATCGCAATCTGATAGTGAATAGTGTTTTTTATTGATATCACATATTTTAATGTACTATTGTTTCAATAAAATATTAATATTAACAAATTTTGTTATTCTTAATTGAAATTTTAATGTAACTTTTTTTAATTAAATTCTATATAAAACCAAAATGTCTAATGTATGAAATTTCTATTAGTTTCACATTTTATTTACATAATATATAAGTAAAAATGTTTATAAATAAACTTTATTAATACAAATACTATTTAACATATTTGTTAATATGTCATATATTTTTTTGTATAGTAATGATGGAAATCTCATGTTTTTTAACATATGTTTGTGTACTATTGTTTTCAATAAAAATATTGGTATTAACACGTTTTAATTCTGTATTGTTTTCATTAAAACATTAATATTAACAAAACAAAAATTTAATATTCTTAATTGAAATTTTGATTTAACTTTTTTTAATTAAATTCTATTTAAAATCAACGTTTATTGTGACTGAAATTCTATTAGTTTAAAATTTATTTACATAATATATATATATAAGTAAATTGATTATAAATAAAGTGTATTAATACAAATACAATTTAACATGTGTGTTAATTATGATATGTATATATATTTGTAGAGATGTTTACATTAAATGTAATTATATATTTACACATGTTTTTCATTCTTAATTTAAAATTATCTTTTTTTTAAAATCACATTTAAAATCAAACAAATAATTTGAATTAATTTTTTTATTAAAATTTTTTTACATAATATATATGTACACATATATATATATATATATATATATATATATATATATATATATATATATATAATTTATTCTGTGGAATCCACGTCATCTTCGCATTCATTTTCGCATTCATTTTCGCCCTCATTTTCACCCTGTGACGTCCAGTGGCTTTGGTCTGGGGTTGCTTCCACCGACGCACCATCATCAAAGTGCTCGTCCACGTCATCTAATTGCACTGTAGACACCGACCATGCCGAAGGAGATGGCGCCCGATCTGTGGAACTGTCTGGTTCATCTTCATCGAAATTAATCATTTCAGGCGACCAGCTCCTACAGAAATCATCCCCGACGCTGTCTGCAGGCCCATCATCCATCTCTATATTATCCTCATCAAAATAATACAGTGGTGATTCTTCGTTTGTGGTACTATCCGCTTCCATAATTATCTTCTTGTGAAATGCCTGTTAATATTGTGGTTGATTATTTATAAGAAGTCACAATATTTTTGACCTTGTAATCTAAGACGTTTGGTTAGCTACGATTGCATATTACAAATTTACCCACTAGTTGGCGTCGGGGTAGTAAGTGGGGGTAGCTGTGAAAGCTAGAGAGTTTAAAAAGCGCATAACAGTCACTTCTTGTGAAGCTTCCCAGTGTGTCAGTCGTGTTTTATCTATCTTCAAACTTTTAAAATTTTCAAACCGAATTAAAACTTTAAATTTTTTTTTTCATAATGAGTGACAAATTATTCGCTTTGTTGGAATTATCTGGAGAAGTGCGAGACGCTCTAGCATCACCTATTGCGGATCGGGTTGTGGAACTTCCACTTCTTAAGTGGGATTCTACTACTGATAGAAATGTGGGTGATGTGGAAACGTTAAGTGTGAATCCCGCGACCGATGACGATATGGCAATATTATGTATTAACGAAGCGAATGATGATTTTTGGAATAAAATAGATTTCGATTTGTTAATACATAATAGTGAACAACAAAGTGGCGGCGTAACTTTTGGAGTTGCGGCGTCGAGTTCCAAGGTTGACGTCGTGGAACCCGAGGCCAATGTTTCACTAGGTACGCCGCAAATACAGTTAGAAACCGCTGCCGAACAAGTGGTGAGTGTGGCTCAAACCCATGAGATGCAATTACCGTCTCGGGAAGTTATTTACGAGACCGTTACACCTGTAAGTTCGCCACAAAAAGCACCGTTAAACCCAATAATAACCCCTGTGAAACGGAGGAATAACAACATCCTTGAGGGGTTATTGCAAAAGGGTGAAAACGGTGCTTTTGTGAAAACAATAAAAGGATGTACAAAAAGGAAACGCTCCGCCCCTGCTGCCGAAAATAAAAAACCACGTGCGGCAAAAAACAAAAAGTCGCGCGTGGTGAATATATCAGCTACACCGTCGAGTAGTGGGGTTAAAAAACCCATACGCTCAACTACTAGCTCGACGGTGACCAAATTTTCTTCGCAAATCGCGACTGGGGCTGGACCGTCAAATAATTTACCGGAACGGCGAATTTCATCCTGTGTGAGTGAACTTCAATTATCTCAAGATCATCAAAAGGATATATTGAGCGATGTTCTTTTGATGATTAACGGATTTGAGATGAGGAAAGCTCGTCTTATGAATGATGTTCAAAAAAGTGACGAACGGCGTCGCGAATTAACACAAATTTGCGAATCTAACGTCACTAAAAGACGGCGATTAGTGGATTTACTCGAACAACATGACAACGTTGCTCGAGTAGATGAACAAAACCTGGAAGATTTTAATTCGTCCGATACTAATAACCGTCTTGAATTGGACAAAATTACTAAGAGGATTGAGTCCATTCGCCGGTTGCTCGGGTGATAATTCCAACATCGCGACCTATTAATATTTTTTTTTACACACTGGTTTGCTGATGTATGTATATACTATTTTTTCTTTTTTTTGTAATTAATATATTGAATGTAATCTTTTTTTTGTATTGTTCTTTCTGTTGCAGTTTTGCACATATTCAATTTTTTTATATATAATTTGCATATACATGTTTAATTGTTCCTTTTTTTTTTGCAAAATTTTGCATGTTATACTTTTTCCTAAATTGTAGAATATATGTTTAATTGTTCCGTTACATTTTATGTATTGTTTCAACCAAATTTTTCACACAGATTGCATGTTTTTGTAAATTGTACAATATGCGTTTAATTGCATATTTTCTACATTGTTTTTATTGCAGTTTTGCACAAACTTGTGTTTTTTTTTTGTAGAATATACGATTTATTATATCTTCATCTGTTTATATTGGAATTTTTTGTATACATTGTAAAAATTTTAATCATATTTGTATATTATTGCAATTTTGCATAAATTGTGTGTTTTTGTAGAATATGTATTTTATTATTATGTTTTGATTGTAAATGGATTTTGAATAAGTTGTAAAATCTTGCAAGCAAAATATTTTATTGTAATATATGATTAAAAAAAATGAGTGTGTTATTATTTTAAAATGAATAAGGTGTACTTAAATAAAGTAAAACAGTAAAAAATGAATAAGATTTTCTTAAATAAAGTAAATCAGTGACATTAAAAGTGTAAACACATAAAATTACATGATAATATAAAAGAATTGAAAAAGGGTAAAGTATATGTTTCATTTTATTTAAAGAATGATGAGCATATTTTTAATAGTTTTACAATTGGTTCTATTCAGATATTTTCAAGTACAATTTTAAAAGTGTAAACACATAGAGTTAAAAGCTAATAAAAGAATTGAGAACAAATAAAGGTAAGTAAACGTTTTATTTTACATTACATTTAAAGAATTTTGACCCTATTTTAAAACCTTTACAATTACTTTTATTAAGATATTTTCAAGTAACAAAAAATATATAGATTTATTCTTCAGGTATAAGTTGAAGGGCAAATAACTTTCTAGTTTACGGATATTACACTGTAAAAGCTTAGATGGGTTTTTTTGTTGATGGGGTTGTAAATTTATACTTTACGTTCAATGTTTTCTATTTGAAGGGTAATAAGTTTTGATTTAAAGATTTAAATAAAACAATCATGATTAACTGAAAAAATAAAATAGAACATAGTGTCTAGATAAAAAACGATTGTAATTATTTAACTTGTGACTTATGAGAGTTGATAAAAGATAATTTGTTTTAAAAATTTATTATTAATCACTTCCTACACAATTTATTAATTGTAGATGAAACGAAAAAATACTTTTGAACAAAAAACAATCACATAAATCCAAAAATTTTTTACAAGTAAGTACGCTTTTACAAGTGCACTTTTAACAAGACAAAAAAATTTTCATATCATTGTTTAGTGTAAGGCTACTAGATTGTAAATTAATAATATTAAGTTTGACTTAGATTGAAGAAGGTATTTTGTATGCAGAATATTTCACTGTCGTACATTTTTCTATTTTAACTTAGATTGTACTATGTAAGCATAGTGCACAATTTGAATGTCCAAGAAGTAGATTACTACACAATATGAGGTATTGTAAAAGATAAATGATTCATACAGTACACTGCTGAAGATTTTTCTTAAATTCTTCTACTCTGACATAGATGGCAGCACATTCTTTTTCACCCACCAATTAGTCTAGAATTTATTATCCTCAAAATATTTTACTTATTGATTTACCATAAAACGTTTAGCGCGTATTATGTGTAAGTAAAATATTTTATAATTAAAATAAGTAACAATGTAAATATATTCACGTATCTGCTTGACACGTTCTACCGGAAGTATGTTATATTGATATTTCGGATAACACAAAATTTAAGAGAGCGAGTGGTGTCGACATGCGTTGAAGCGTCAATCTTTGACGTGGAAATTGCCGTGTCGATTCCACCGCGCTCCTGGGAATAGATGGTGGCGGTGGTCTATTCCCAGCTTTTTTTTCATTTTTGACCTCATTTGACCTTTTGACCGATATTTTACCATGGTTTTTTTTTTATTTAAAACAATTATTTCCCCTTTTTATATATTTTTCATTTCCATTTCTAATTAAAACTACCATTTCCAATACATATTTCTGTTATGAAGTAGTTTTTATCTAGGATGCGTACATGACGCGCCCTCTCTGTTCCTATATCAATATTAGGGTGTGTCTATACCTTAGATTAGGAAAGATTCCTAATCTAAGGTCTATACAGAGAAACTGATATCTACAGGTATACAACCAACAAAACAACAACTATATGCTTATTAATATATATTCAAACGTTTTCTTTTCTTATTTTATTTACATATTTTCTTTATACACAAAACAAACATCTTGTTTATTAATATTTTATTTTATATACATACACATACTTTAAAATAACATACAATTTTTACAAATATTTTATACACATACACATATTTTAAAATAACATACAATTTTACAAAGGTTGATTTTCCAATGAATTTATTTCCTTAAGTAAAAGATCCAACATATCAACACATTGCTCACCATTTACAAAAGGCATTACTTGATGTTCAACGGATTCTTCCTGATAATATATTATATCGGTATGACCCCAAGGTAGAGTTTTTGTAGTGTTAGGAATTACAAAACGTTTACTATCATTATATGAAAGTGCCACTCGATTCTTTATTTCAGTAAAAATGTCGTGCAAGTCACTCTTGAAAGTATACATTTTTCTAAGTATTATACCGCCTTGTTCAACTATTTTTTTATAGTCATCTATTGTTAGTTGTTTTTTAATTACCGATTTTTTAACTCCCTTAGCTTTTTTCAATTGACTGCATAAAGACTCAACACAATAAGCTTTTGCGCCAGTACCATAAAAGCTTACGATTACGTCATTAGCAAATTCATCTTTAAATCGACCGATTACACTTTCACCTTTTTTAATATTAAATCTATTTCCTTCTTTGAAATTACTAGTGTCAAATTTATCTGGAAATTGTAAAATAATATCGTAAAAATTGTCTGTAAAAATTTTCATAATTAACGAGTCAGTATCAGTGTACAATAAAGAAGCTTTTGGACCATACATATTTTTTATAAAATCATAATAAAAACCGTATAACACTGTCTTGGACAATTCCAATATGCAAAACCCGAGATAGATTGGTTTATTATAGACTACCTTCAATCTACCCATATGAATAGCTAAAAAGTCTTCAGAAAATATGGAACAAGTTTTAAAGTTCGGTCGAGCAATTAGAGAATTGGCGCCTTCTCTTCGTTTTATGCTATGCCAATGCGTAACCAGCTTTATGTCCCTTCTGCAATCAACATTTTCTAAGCTTTTCCCGTAGATGGCGTTATTCATCAGTTTATATTGATCTTTTTCAAATTTATTATCACTTTTATTTCTCAACTCTGTATTTAGATCGATGTATTTTTTTAACCAAGGCGATTGATTGAACTTTAGAACCCGGTGTGTTTTCACAACCATCAAACCATGCCTAATGGCTTGTTTCAAATTTCTGTAGTGTATAACATATCTTTTTTTATCGTGTAAGTTAGGTATTAATTTTTTTAATTTTAATTTACATGGAGGTGGAACAATATTTTCTACTAAAAACGGTAAATCAGCGTGGAGATCATGTAATGATTCGGGATAATGGATATCAACCTCAAGAACATATCCGCATGAACTATCATCTGAAACACTCATAACATCTAAATTCATTATTTCACTCTCCGAAAGCCACATAAACCCGCCTGTTGGAAGCGGTTGGCACATACTGTAACCATACATATTCGTACAATCTAAATATGTGATAAAAGAAGATGCTTCGTTGGAGTCATAGTTTGGGAGGAATTTGTTATTTGCTATGTGTTTTCGCTCTACGCAACAACTAAGCCCGCCTCTCAAATTACGTTTAAAGAAATTAATAATATCTATATCTATCATGAGTTCTAGGTGTATATTTGTTAGTTTTAGCATAGCATCCCACCCCAACCCTGGAGCCGTATAGTACTGAGCGGGATCCAATTTATATTTTTTCAGAGATATTGCTCGAAAATTTTCAAATACATCACACAGCAGCAACACATCTGTTTTTAAATATAAATCTGAATATTCGCCCAAACTACTACAGTTAAATGTGTTCCAAACTTTCTCAGCCCTTTCGTAATCCGCGTCCGTTATATTTTCATCATTCAGTATATCGTAAAATTCTTCTTTGGATGGTAAAACGGGGGTGTTTAATTTTTCTAAACTGCTAACAAAACTGTATGGGAATACACCCTTTCGCCGCATTAAATTAAACTGTTCATCATTTGGAAAAAATTTTCTGGTTTGATGAAATTCACTAACCGGTAAAGTGTCGCCCAAATTTTGAAGCGAAGTAGACAAAAATTGAAAACTATCGATAAAACGCAATTTTATATATTTTTTACTTGTCTCACCCTTACTATTGATATAATCATGCATATATAAATGTTTAGTAAAAGATATATATTTTTCTTTGTTTTGCGCGAGTACATCGATTCTATCCCCATGTGTGGCGATCTCGCGCATTAATATATGATTATCGAACGCGGATCCATTGTGAAATATAACGGGAATGAAATTTGGTAATTTATAATTTAAATTACATACTGAGTGAGCGGCGCCAAACCTGACTTTTCCGGTTATGTGACAGTGATCCCGCACTTTTACATCACCCTCCGTAAAAGACTTCTCACATATACCACAAACAACTGCGTTTGCAAAATTTTCTTGTTCTTCATTTGTGAGAGGATGCATTGGAACTATTTCCTTTAAATAAGTATTGTACAACTCTCTCACATCAGCCTCAATACGCGAAACAAAAACCGTTACAGCGTCTGAACCGCGATAAATTTGAAACCTCGAAATTGTATCGTCAAATGATGACTTAATTAAATAGCAAAAAGAATACGCCTCATGTAAATGTGTTCTATTTGTATAAGACTGTGAGGGCGCGGGTTCGCATGTATCCAAGGGTTTTAGAACAGTCTCAAAATCCGCATATACTACGAATGGCACTTTCATTTGTCTCTCAAAGTTTTCAAATTTTAATACATTTTCAGGGCATTCCTTGCCAAATTTATCGATTCGCGATTGAGTTGAAGGTATTGTTGTATATAAATGGTTGCAATCATGTCTCTGATGTTGCATTAACACTCGCTCACTATTAAAATTTAACAAACAACCATCACAAAAATATTTTCTATGCTTATATGCGGAAATCTGACTTGAAACTAATCTAGATAAATCTTTTATCCAGCAGTAGTGAGTGTTAACACATTCATTGTTACATCGATGTGTGTCACCACAATCTTCAGAAATTAATAATAAATTTACGTGAATGTGCAGTTTTTTCTTAGAGTAGTGTAGAGGTCCAACAACTTCATACGTCATTCTATTATTTTTAAATTTAGTCTCTAATCCATACACATTAACGGAAATATTATTCATTTCCTCAAATTTATAAATATCACACAGTTTCATTGGAAAATTCAAACCTTTTAAATTTAATACACGCGAGTAGTGGGGATATGATGTTGTTTCTGTTTCACACGTCATCGCTGGGTAGAGTGCTGCCGTTATAGACCAAGCAAAACAGAATTCATCCTTATTTTCAACATTAACCACAGCATTCTTGCGTGCAACGAATCTTGGTAACTTTATATATGACGATCCGCGCATGGGACTAAACTTGTTAATATTAACTTCAAGGTACATAATTCGCTCGATAGCCCACCCTAAAAAGAGAAATAAATAAATAATACACTTTTACTTGAAGACTATAAGATATTTTACCTGAATCGCGTTCTTGAAATTCAGTTGTTTGCGTTTTCATCATTTCTACAAATACATCATATACAGCACTCAAGTCAGTTGATTGATCAACAATTATATTAGGTGTATTAAATGATTTGATATCAGAAACATCCTGTGTTTGTATAATGTATCTACCAAACGCCTCCATATTCACTTTCACAGATTTGTGAATGTTTACCATCTCATTAAGCACGTTTAGAACTTTGTGCTTGATTTCACCAAAAAACATTACATAATCAGTATGATTATTTTCACTTTGTACACGATAACTTATAATTCTACATTTCAAAGCACTGCGAACAACTTGTACACCGTCATTTAGTGGAGCACATGAATTTGTTCTATGTTGTAACGTTCTTCTGTGAATATGCATCTGATTTGCAGCGATCGTTACATTACAACACCAACATGTATTTAATGCAGCTGCGGATGTGTGAGGCTGAATCGTTTGTACATCTGCAGAGGTTGATGGTTTTGAATTAATTTGCGCGTCGCTATGTTTACATTTTTTTGTTGGTGGCCCATCATCTTTAAACTTTTTACAAGAACGCATCTGATGGCGTCGCATATTATCACGACGTGTAAAACTAATACCACAAGCACTACATGTATACATTGTGACTGCACTCTAACAGAATTAGTTCAAGAATGAATTTCCATCCAACTCCCCTCCTTCATATATAGGAACACTGTAAAAACAACCTTCAAAACCACACGAGTGGTAGCATGAGACGCTGCGACCTTAATACGTGTACGATCGAGGTCGGAGGAATAGAAAACAACGACCTTGACAAAAGCGCGCGTACACGCGTGTCATAGACATTCAATCAGCGGCGCAAAGACCTTGAAACATATGCCCGTATACGTATGTGATCAAGGTCGGAGGAGTCGGGCGGTATAAATCAACTACTTATGTTACTCTAAATTATTTATTTAAATATTATAATACTACCAACTTTGTCTACTGGAGCCTGAACATTTTTTTTGAGTTTGGCGCGCATAGTGTTGGTAGCATCGATACCTCGATCGATACGATGAGAATTCAGGTAAGGCGTCAGCGTCTCATTCTAGTTCCACACGTTCTAGTTCCACCCGTAACGAATTTCAACTAAATATATTAAAAATTCACAAGAAGTTCCAGGAGATGAGGCCCACCCTGGGCTCCAGGTACCTCGGAGAACGTTGCCGCCGTGATATTCGTGTTCAGCAACCCCGAAAACCCCCGAGTAACGAATTTCAACTAAATATATTAAAAATTCACAAGAAGTTCCAGGAGATGAGGTCCACCCTGGGCTCCAGGTACCTCGGAGGTCGTTGCCACCGTGATATTCGTGTTCAGCGACCCCGAAAACCCCCGAGTAATGAGTTTCAACTAAATATATTACAAATTCACATGAAATTCCAGGAGATGAGGTAGATGGTATCCACCCTGGGCTCCAGGTACCTCGGAGGCCGTTGCTGCCATGATATTCGTGTTCAGCGACCCCGAAAACCCCCGAGTAACAAATTTGGACTCATTTCAATCAATTTTTACCGAGTTGCAAATTAATTATTCTAAATGCACTTTGAACAATGCATTTTTACAATGCAAATATGCAATTTTTCATTTGCTATTCATCAGATTAGATCACAAAATTTCCTGATGCTCTCACGAATCGAATGCAAAAAACCGCATTAAAATCCGTCTTGCTGCGGAAATTTCGGAGGTTCAGTGCTTTATTTCCTCGACTATAGTTAAACCAACCACATAATATCTGATGTGGCCAGCACATAACTTTCTTATACCAGTATATATCGTCCTGATCTAAAAAAATCATTCTATTTAATTCTTCACTTACCTCAATTAAATTTTAAAAACCTACCTTGAAATATTTCATAAAAAAATTTAAAAATTAATTATCAGCTTCCTTCGATAATGTCAATTATAATTCATGTCATATATTTTCATAATTTCTTCTTGTTGACATTGACATTTTTGTAACTAAATTAAATATTTCATATGTCAAACTGCCAGATTTATCCTAACCCCATTTTATGAGTTCAAATGCGTACAGAATTTCAGTTTACATCATTTAAGTACTTGGAAAATATATTTTATTCGCTTGATATAGTAGACATGATTTATAATCTTTCATCAAGAATATATTTTTTTGTAAAGTCAACAAACAAGTTTGGATCCAGTGGACCCCCTTTCAGCTGGCCAATTTTGCTCATCGCCGAATTTTTCATTGTCTTTGACCTTTAGAACAAGTGTACCAAATTTGAAAGCTATATTTCAAAAACTGTGGTTGCTATCGCGATACTACAGACATGCAGACAGATTGTTTCCATAAAAGTTATGTTTTTTCATTATAATTCGTCGAGATTCGTCCAGAAATGCAATAAATTTTTTTCCCGAAATTCTACTTTTTTTCTTCTTTCATTCATTATGTCTCTTCTGGTGGTACCACATTCACCAAATTTAATGTGTCACCTAAAATGTTGTTGACAATCTTACTGCCAAATTTGGGAAATCTCCCATTAGTATTTTTTGAGTTATCGCGGATACACACATTTTAAAATGAGCACAAAGTTGTATAAAGATGAACTTTTTTTCCTTAAAGTCATATGTTGTGAAAGTACATTTTAAGGTATAACAACGTGGAATTCCCCCGAATATTGTTGTAATAAATGATAACTGAATTAAATTTTTTGTATGACTGTCGTATCTGAAAATACATTTAGTAGCTATAAATTCCCAAATATATTTTTAAATTAAATAACTAAATAAATTGAGAGACCACAGCATTTCGCAATATACTGTTAAATTGTAGACGTTGAAAAGCGGCGGGTTCTGATTTTATTGTAATAGCAATAGCGGGAAAGCCTAGATGTCATAGATAACTAAATAAAGAGAACATCAAGATATCCGCAATTTCTTAAATTTTCTCCAATCGAAATAGTTCATGATACAGAGTGGACAAAAAGAATCACTTGAAGTACTAGTGTATATAAAAAAAAATATATTCAAGAATCACAAACATTGTTCGCGTATTTATAGTAGATTTCAAATGTACCATTTAATTATTCGGGGCAGTCACGACGGACTCCGTCCTGTTGTTATACAGTCTTTTGCCCTTGACGTTAAGCAGGCGACCTTCCCACATATCCCAATGTCACTTTTAAGAGTCTCAAATATCTTGCGGAAATTAAATCACCGTCAAAAACTAACTTATTATGTGACATGTCTTGTCAATTGATTGCCGACTGTGTTTTTTGGATAGTTGGAAATCCCTAAATTCATGGTAACTAGTTCACGACCAACAGTGAACATTTGGTATGTTAATTTAAATATTCCATCACAAAAAGTAATCTTTTAGATTATTTTCATAAATTCCTTGAACGACACTGTGTTTGTATTTAATATACAGTGCCTTCATAAATGATTAAAAACCACGTGATCAATTGATGGGAACCAATTGGTCACGTGGTTTTCGATCATTTATAAAGACCCCTTTACTACACTTAATGGTATACTCCCATATTACACCGGCACACAAAAAAAAGTTGTTTGTACATTTGACGCCACCTATCCTACCTCCCGACATGTATTTCGACCCGCTGAATCCGAATTTGAAGTCAGTTTGGACCGTACACCCTCAAATATCGAGTAAATTGAAAAAACCGTAAAAAATAGCGAAAATTGGGTGTTTCGGTAATAAAAAAAATTTTTGTGGATTTAAACCAAGCCTAATTTTTTATGGTATTTCGATACGCTGAATACGAATCTAAAGTATGTTTAGACCATAAGCCGTTTTAAATCTAAGTAAATTGTAAAAAACCCTCGAAAATTGCTGAAAATGGCAAAAAATTGTGATTATGTATATGAAAAAAATTTTGTAGACCCGACGTCATTTTTTATAGATTTTACAATTTTTCACATTTTCAGATTCTAAACTTGTATTTTATGCATAACAAATTACAAGAAACGTATTTAATCGTGTTTCATAGATTTTTTTCAATTTTTTCAACTGCAATTTTTTGCTATTTTATCGGTTTTTTGCGATTTTTTGAGATTTAGAGGGATTAATGGGCGAAATATATTTCAGATTCGGATTCAGCAGATCAAATTACATAAAAATCCACTTCGATCCGGGTCTACAAAATTTTTTTCATCAACATAATCACAATTCTTTGCCATTTTTAGCAATTTTCGAGGGTTTTTTACAATTTACTTAGATTTAAAACGGCTTATGGTCTATATATACTTTAGATTCGTATTCAGCGGATCGAAATACATAAAAATTAGGCTTGGTTTAGATCCACAAAATTTTTTTATTACCGAAACACCCAATTTTCGCTATTTTTTACGGTTTTTCAATTTACTCGATATTTGAGGGTGTACGGTCCAAACTGACTTCAAATTCGGATTCAGCGGGTCGAAATACATGTCGGGAGGTAGGTGGCGTCAAATGTACAAACAACTTTTTTTTTTGTGTGCGCCGGTGTTATTAATGTAAGTTGATAGAAAGATTGACTAATTGAAATTATATTTTGTTTTATAATAAAACAATTTTAATGCCTACTATGAAACAACCATTAAGGTATTCGATTATTTGTCCTATCGGAGAAAATATAGACAAAATGGAATTATGTAATTCAAAGTCTACTAATACTATTTACAAATTTTAAACTAGGTTATCTCACGCCTCGTTGAAGATACATTATTAAGAGTGATATTTCTAGTAAAACAACCAAAACAAAGAAACCACCAAAAAACGTATTATCCTAATGTATTGATTTCTACTTTTTTTCAGCTACCGGCATAGATCCTACAGGTTTATTATCAATCCCTTCTCCGGGCCAATCCATCGATCTCCTGGGCGCCTTGGGTTTGTACAATAACTCTTGGGTCGGAGTTACGCTGACGGATGGACCTCCACCACAACTTAGGCCGGCCTATTTATTACAAGGTAAATGCATTTTTTTTAAACAATCGGAAACAAAATTGATTTGGTCACCTTTAAAGGTTTTTAATTACATTCCTTATTTTATATAAAACGATTGCTAATTTTTTTACGTACACCAATTGTGTTGGAAACATTGACATTCAAAAATAAAATAAGTACATGTAATAATCTATAAAACTATTTTCAATGTATTGTTGTTAATTCTACAATATAGTATGTACTTAATTTGATAATAAAATGGCCCCTTTATTTATTTATTTATTTAATTATTTATTTATTTGGTTACAACTGCCCAGACAGAAATCCAATTACGGGGCAGGGATATTACAAACATATAAGTACAAACTATATATGCATTAAGGGGTAATTAACAAAGTAATATTTCAAGTTTGATTATAAATAACCACACCTACACACATAATCATAAAAATAGATATAAACACAGAGAAACATACCTTAGTTATTGATACAAAACTAGAACAGATGACAATATATTTCATAGTAACAACACGGTGAAGTGTCGTGGCCTATGACTGAGGCTTAAGAATAAAGTTCCGAATATCAGTTATTGTCGTATTAAAAATATCTGTATTATTATGATGAGAGGCGTAGTTGGAGCACATACAATGCAATGGAGAAAACAATAATAAATTGGTTCGGGGCACAGGCAAATAGAACAAGGTGGATTGCCAGCGAGTTTGTAGGTTCGGAACATGAAAACTAATGAGACTAAGAAATTCCGAACAGTCTATTTTGTTATTTAAAATTTTGACAAGACAAGAGAGTAATACATACGACGAGTATCTAGGCTGTTCACATGAAATTCGTCTAGTAATACATTGTGTGGCAAACCCCTGTCCAGGTAGGTTTCGTGAACTTTGTACCACAGATATTTAAGGAATCGTCTTTGGGGCTTTTCAAGATTATGTTTATGACTTTCATAACCGGGATTCCATACAAGTGAACTATATTCAAGTTTTGACCTTACAAACGAATTAAAGAGGGAGTTTTAGCGTATCTTCTTTGAAATCTTTACAGTTGCGTATAATAAAACCCAAGTTTTTATAAGCACTAGCAGTGATCACATTGATATGGTTGGCAAAGGATATTCTGGAATCAAAGAGAACTCCAAGATCTTTAAATTTAGTACAGTTGTTTAATACTACATTATTAATTTGATAATCAAATTTAACTGGATTTAGTTTACGAGAATATATCATCGAGTTACATTTAGAAATATTTAATTGCAAGCTATTTTTATCACACCACGAGGAAAGCCGTAATAGATCACCTTGTAATGTAACACAGTCATCTACACAAGCAACCGGAGTATACAATTTTAAATCATCGGCGTATAATAGGGTTTTGCACTGTAAGTCACTGATGATGTCGTTTATAAAAATATTAAATAATAAAGGTCCCAGTACGGAACCTTGAGGAACACCAGATGTTGCAATGATCTCAACAGACCAGAACCCACGATACTGCACAGTTAATCGTCTACCCATCAAGTAGGATTCAAAGAATTTTAGAAATGATTCTGTTAGACCAAACGCAGATAGCTTGTGCAACGGAACACCGTGGTCCAGCCTGTCAAAAGCTTTAGAAAAATCTGTATAAATGACATCAACCTGATTTCCTGCATCAAGGTTTTCCGCTAAGAATTGTGTGATGCATATCAGATTGCTAGTAGTTGAGCGTCCAGGCATAAATCCGTGTTGATTGTGGCATATTTGTGGCTGTACATGGTTAAAAAGAATATTATAAATTAAACTCTCGAAGAGCTTGCTAAAGTTGCAAAGAATTACTATAGGTCTGTAATTCTCAATGGCACTAGTATTTTTATTTTTGAATATTGGACATATTCTAGATATTTTCCAGACCTCAGGAAAGTTAGTTGTCTTAATACACAGATTAAGGCTTGGCCAGTAGGATGGCACAGTCCTTAAGTAAGAAAGCCGGGATTCCATCAGGACCTGTAGTACATTTCGGTTTGGTTTTTCTTAGTGCCTTTAATACGTCATCCTCTGTTACGTAAGGTATACTTAAGCTATTCATATTACAATGAGAAATATCCGAGTCTGCTAAAAAATTTATGAAAAACAAGATACAGATAACTTTGCCGTTTATTGGGTACATGGTCTCTACTTCTTGTTCATAATTATCCAACGACGCTAGTCACAGCAAGAGACAAATAATTTATGACAACTAATTTATTCATGTACATTCATTGTTCCCAAGTGTCTTAACCCTTTAAATTTTAATTATAAATGGGGTTATATACTAAGAAGCTTGTTCAGAAACTAACTCCGTTACAGTCCCAATTGGAAGATATAGTTGACGATCCTAAAAGAAAGTTATTTGAACCTAAAAGGTTTTTCTCAATGTGATTAGTGAATTAAATGATAGAGACAATAAAAATATCTGTTTTAATTGAACTTGGTTATAACTGGCACATGATAGTGTAATAATTATATCCATAAACTTGTTTAGGTAGTTAAGTTTGTAAAATAAATGAAACAGTTATTAATTATCCCCAAAGTCAAACTGCGTTAAAGACTGACATTAATGTCCTAAATTAACATAAAACTTTGATAGCTTTGCCCCAGAAAACTACTGTTTCAATTTAATTGATTAGTAAAAACACTGAATAAAATATAAATTTAAAGAATATACAGGGTTGCTATTATGTATAGAACCGGGTGGTTTGTGCCGAGGTATGACCTTGACATTTGGTGTGAAGCTAAGAGATATTAAAGCGGATACTTTGTTACTAAACTTTTTTTTTAGGAATTTATCGTTTAAGGGCGGGCCGCCATATTTTTCATATTGCAACGAGGGTTAAAAAGGTATTTTTTTTTCTTTAAAGAAATGTATGATTTGAGGATGGGTTTATATAACAATAATTTCCAATCTCGTTCCTAGTATTCAAATTATCCAACATTTTATTATTGCTGTCATTGGTGTGTTAGTACAAAAAATTGAACTATTTAACTATTTTTCTATTATCAAAAACAAAGACTATGCCACTTGGAACACACATACTTAAGTAAATCAGTTGTAGAAAATTATTTAAACTTGTTAGTGATTTCTATTTTAAACTGGTTCATATAACTGGAAAAGAAACAATAGAGGTACGTGATAGGAAGAGATCGCATGCTAATATCTTCCAGCTATTCAATGAAGCTCATCCCCAACAAGAACCAATTTCTTACGAAAACATTGAAGAGATGCAACGAAACTGATAGTGTGGAAAACGTTCCCAAATCTGGACGTCCAAATTCAGCAGCGAAGACAACACCTTAGATGTACTGTTAGATATTACTGACCAACTCAACGAGTTCATGATTCATACATTTCCTGGTAGGTGGATTGAAAAGAACGAGTGCCAGTGAATGGCCAACAAGATCTCCTGATTTAACACCTCTTGACTTTTGCTTGTGGATTCATCTGAAGGGGCGTGTTTATATCAATAGGTACATCAATCAATACAATTTACACGTAGAAATATAAAAATAAGCTTTTTTTAATTTAGATTACAGCCCACACGAATGTTTTGGCTGTGTAACTGTAAACGATAATAACTTGCAGCTTTTGGTTTTTTCACAACCTTAACTATAATCACATAATCATATTTTACTGAATATCTATGCCTTGGATTACATACAAAGTTTGCCCTCTTCATAATTATCAAGATTAAGAAATACCATCGACGAGTGAGGGGTACGTTGTATCAAAAATGTTTCTAATTTTTTATTTCTGTTTCTTTTGCTGCAATTTCATAATTGCATTCTTTAGTAATTTCATGGTCGAAAAAGCTCTCAGCGTTTTATCATTTTTTTTGTATATTTTAACAGTTACAGAAGTCCAAAGTTCAGAAAATTTATATTAGTGAAAATGGTTTGACTGATTTTTTGTTTCTAAACGTGTTGTGCTATTTTCAGATATTTCGTTAGGCCACGGTGTAAAAAACAAATTCTTATATCCGTCAAATTTTCATTCACAGTTGTCTGGAGACAAACGTATGCGTGATACGTATTCCTTAAAATTTTCACGGCTTAGTCATTGGCAACTCCGTTTTTATGGAGCATTCTCAAAAAACAGCAGAAAATATACTGGCTTTCCGAGAACGGCCTGTTTGCACTTAACAAATGCAGGAATTTCGTGTCCTGTATTCAGGAGGATATACCGCGGCTATGCACATATAAAGTTATAGGGTTCAAGAAGTCTAATCAATATTAACCTTGCTACATTCGTAAAGGCTCAGCTGGTTGGTCTGGAGTGGCATGCGAGAAATATCTATTTTTGTTCTATTTTTACATAACGTGATGTTACAAAAGCGAGTATTATTAGACGCTATTTTTAATTATTTAATCGTCTAACGACGTATATTACGATCAATACAACTTATTATTAAAACTTAAGTAATAATATACACACCGCACGCCACGAAACCAAACCCCACCTCTTGCATTTATTTTTAAAAATGATTAGTTCAATCTTTGGTAGTCGAATATGTACAGGTTGTCCCAAAGTTCCCTCCTCCAGTTATTTTTCCTAAACTAGGCTTAACAGAAAAAACAAACAAAGCCAGGTGGTCAACAACTTTATTTTTATGTGTTTTTGGGGACGCCATTTATACTTTTTTCAAGAAACCATTTGAAAGGAAATTAAATTTCAAGAAAAAAATCAAATACAGTTTTATTTTATTTACAATTGTTAAGAAATTATAAGAAAAACAGTATAAAAAAAATCGATAACGAAAAGTCCCATTTAAACATAGTAGCTTATTTT